>WBZZ01002692.1:245000-252500 GCA_019918135.1 Paulinella micropora
CATCTATATCTATCTATCTATCTATCTATCTATCTATCTATCTATCTATCTATCTATCTATCTACCTCTGTCAGGCCTGGCTGGACTGCACGGAGCTGTCTCGAGTGCTGCAGCTTGAGGCTGTCTCGGGAGTCAAGAGCGCGCTCAACGAATTCTTCTCGCGCACCGCACTCGTCAAACTCAACGACGGGTCCCTCTCCTCCTCATCCATCATTTATATAAATGTATTACGTACCTCTAATTACATTGATGGCACAAGCTATTACTTGTATAATATATTACGTACACCTTTAATTACATTACATACGCATTTTATATGTATAGCTGTATATATATACTACATGCAAGTTATAATTATTAATTTAAGCATTTTCTATGTATAGCTACATATATATATGTATTTATATATATATATGTATATATATAGTACATACAAGTTACAAGCAGATTAAAATTGTTTCCATGCCCCTGTGTGTTGTGTTAGCTTCTCTTACGGCGGCGTGGCGACGGCTCACTGGTTCCGCCTCAACTTCGGCTGTCCCTCGGCCACGCTGAAAGAAGCGCTGCAGCGCATCAAACGCGCCGTGCAGCAAAGGAAACAACAGCTGAGACTCAGTAATTAGTCATGATTATTCATAGACTCGGACTCGGATTTCAACATTTCAAGTTTCCAGTCAGGTGACGCTGTAGCTCCACTAATTTTTACTAGGCTCCACTAGGTAGAAAAGAATCATGTTTTTTTTACTGATCAACTTTTAATAAGAGAATACTTGCCACTAGTAGGGATAAGTGGGAAGCGTAAGACCTACAAGAAGTGGAAAGATGACTCGTATATATATATATATATATATATATATGTATGTATGTATGTATGTATGTATGTATGTATGTATGTATGTATAAGAGAGGAACGCAAAAAAAGTGACTTGAAGTCACTAGAAGGAGTACAAACCAAAAGATGAGAATCAATGAGATAAGAAAAATAGCAGGGAAAACGGAAGGTAAAAGTGGGGAAAAGATAGAGGCTCATAAAAAGGAGAGTAAAATGAAAGGAGAAAAAGTCAGGGATAGGAAAGCAGAGGTTAAAAGGAAAATAGTGAAGAAAGGAGGCGAGAACTTGATGATAAAAGAGTGCGTCAAAAAGAATGAAAATTTAAAAGGAGATGGGAATGAAAATATCCAAAAAGGATAAGTAAAATGAAAGAGCAAAAGGCACACAAAGGTCATTAGCGGTACACCGAAAATTGTTGGGGGTTCATGCTGTAGTTATAATGAAGTTTGACAAGGGCACGGTTACAGCGATGTTCAACTTATGAGACTCGTGACTTCAAGCTGTGGTGTTTATCCATCCAATTCCAAAGCACTCTGAAAATAACCTAATCTTCCTCCTCTACAAAAGAGAGGAAACCATTATGGCGGAAAATGTAGGAGACTGTCAGAGCCAACTTCGCGGCAACAAAAAAGGAAACAGAAAGCCATTCCCCAATGTCACCCCTAACGATAATATTATCTGATGATGCTTAAAAAAGTAGTACCGGTTATATATCTTAATATTATCGTTTTCAACCGGCTCAAAAGTATATAAATAAAAACGGATATATCTATATCTTGACCGCACGAGATATAACTCATCTATATTAATACATCACTGTATAGGGGTATAGTTCGGAAAAGATTGCATACTTACCAGGCTGTAGTATCTGCGCCTACAATATATGTGTGCGATTAAAGCTCTGTGTCAGAGTTCGCACAACAGAAGGCTGCTCGATAACCTGTTAGTGACTAATATAACTTAATGTATTACTACTACGTGACTGACGACATTCACTGAGAGCAACTTGAAAAAAAAATAGTTTTTCGATCAAGTTTGGTTGGCCCCCCGAATTTTAATTGTGTGTCAGTTTTTCATTTTTGTGGCAAAAATTGAAATTTTCCAATTTACCTGTAACATTTCGCGAAAATTTACGATATTTTGCGGACGAATATAGCCGTTAATTTGACAAATTCAAATTTCCAACCAAAACTTGAATAGGAATTCCAACCAAAATTGAAATTCCAACTTGACCAAAATCGAAAAACTAATTATTTTTTTTCTCTTCGGAATGTCGTCAGTAATAGTGATCCGGAACTCACTACTAACCGCGTCTGCAGTAACAAAGCTTTATTAATAATGACGCGCAGAATTAACAAAGAGCGCAGAGTAATACGACTGGCCGGATGTAAGTAATGCCCCTCACGACACCGTTACTCTTATACATACGGCCGGTCCACGTAACTATTAATATTCATTATTAGTTCTACAATAACAAGGAGTGAGTGGGAAGCTGAGACGTATATATATATGTATGTGTGTGTCTGTTCTACCGGTAATATTAATATTAATATTTAACATGAATACTTGACTATAAGTCAGTGAAGACATTGAAAAACTAAGTTTCAAATCGGGTTTTCGTGCGCGCACTGCTTTTGTTGGATGATTATAAATTATTATTAATAATACAATGTGAAATCGGATGTCACAGTGAACTCTTAAGGAACTTGACAGTGAAGAGATGGGCCACACTTGAAAAGATGGTCACAAATTCGTCGATTTTGAATTTTTCGGCTCGGACTCGGCGACCGGAATCAGAAACTAATTCTCAGATTATTATTAATCACTTGAAAGTTTTATTAGGTGACATCAGAATCTTTCACCCAACAGAGACTGACATCCCCGTCTTTTGACGCACTGACTCGCTATCTACGCATCAATCATGACAGCAGCTGCCGCCTTGGCAGACCTTGTTGTGGAACCAGACACCTCAGCTACATTATTAGCAACAGATCGCCCGGACACTGGACGCACAGGAGCGACAGAGCCCTTCGAGAAGACAGAACGGTTTGACTTATTGATAGGCTCATAACCATCCAGCTGGTGCAGCGGAGGTGGTAGTCTGTCGATTGACTGACCCTTTACGATCGCCTGGATTTTCAACACGTAAGGCATTAATTGCCGAGCGCGCTTCGTGTCCCCTTGGCCACCTGCTTCCAAGAACTCAGTCTCATACTCTCTTTGTCTACCTTTTGCTTTCTCTCTGTAAAATTCGTCCAGATCTGGCGGCATAGGGCCTGAATCCTCACCTTTCACGATTGCTTGCAGTTTCATCACGTACGGCACCAACTCGCGCGCACTAGCTCTGTCTCCATCTTTTCCAGCTTTCAGGAACGCCACCTCGTACTGCTTCAGCCTGATCTCCTGCGGCGATTTGGTGCGTGCGGGCTCCTCCGACCTTCTGGCGAGAGAAGGGGTCTTGGAAGACGCAGACACTTGTGTGGAAGCTTTGGGCACAGCTTTAGGGGCGGAAAGTCCAGGTTTGGTTCGAATCTGGGCCGATTTCGGTGGTGATCTCTGTGCTGAATTACTCGATACCTTGGTGGGAGATCGGTCTGGCGAGGCGGCGCTCGTGGATGATTTCCTAGCCAGTCCTTCTGACCCCGTGTTTGACTTGACCCTGGCAGCAGTTCTGGGCTTCGATTTGGCGGGGATTTGGTCCGTGCCTGCTTTCCTCTGGCCAACAGAGTTGGGAATAGCAGAAGGATGCTTACTGGGTGGTGGTGGCGGTACGTCGACGACAACCCATTGGCCGGGTTCATTCTGCATGGTGGAAGATCTTGGCAAACCGGCTCCCACATCCGGGTGAGGAATAGAAGAGTAGGTAGAGAAGGATTCGGAGGGCGAAAACGACGCACCGGAGTCAGAGGGCTCAAAGCCAGAGCTGTGGGAAGTAGTAGCAGAAGCAGATGTAGAAGATGCAGAAGCAGAAGACGCAGAAACAGAAGCAGAAACAGAAGCAGAAACAGAAGCAGCAGCAACAGAAGCAGAAGATGAAGCAGAAGAGGAGGACGAGGAGGACGAGGAGGAAGAAACAGAGCTCTTGCGCATGATCCTCGTCCTGGGAAGACGATTTCCAGACACGGTTCCAGTTTCGGCGCCCGGCATGAAGGAGCTTGATGGTGTGGAGCGGAAGGAGGCGAAAGAGGACGAGGGCGACGGTAAGGACGAGACGGAAGACTGTGAAGTTCTCCGCCTGGGATTGACTTTGCTCTTCAGTTTGGAGGCTGAAGAGGGGATTGACTTAGAAGAAGAAAGTGATGAGAGAGGTGCTGCCGATGAGGATGGCGGCAAGACATTGGCTGTGGAGGTTGTCGGAAGTCCAACCGAGACCGCGGGGGCCGGATGGGTGGGATGAGGACTAGCTGCCAGCGACGGATGCTCTGAGTCAAATGAAGGGCCACGGGAGGCCACGGCCGCGACAGCAGGAGAGGAAGACGACGGGATGTTAGCAGCAGCAGCAGCAGCAGTATCAGTGGGCAGTGCAGTGGCGCTGGTCGAGACTGCAACGTGAGCTGTATGCACAGCAGACGCCAGGTCAGTACTGGACGTGGCGGGGGAGGAAGACGTGGGCTCGTTCGAGTCGGAAGACGAGGCGGGCAAAGACGGAGAGAAAGATGAGGACAAGTGTAAGGAAGGGGGCGCAGTGGTGGGCAAGGGGGGTGCTTTTTTATCTTCTTTGGCGGCGGGGGCGGGGAGAACAGAAGGCGAGTCTGCACCTTCCAAGTGAGGAGACGGAGGACTTGGAGGGACATGGTTGGCGGTGGGAGGAGAGTCAACAGCTTCTTCAGAGGGAATGGACGCGTTAGCGTCATGAGAACGAGAGCCTGAAGAAGTCAAGGTGGCCTCCGAGGAGGATGAAGACGAGGATGAAGAAGACAGAGAAGGAGGAGGAGAGGCGGAAGGTTCCTGGTCGTGTGGAGAAAGGTCTGGTGGCGGGGCGCGCGAGGCAACAACAGCATCGACACTTTTCGGGACTTTGGGGGGTGTTTTGAGCTTGCGCGGCTTGACGTTGACGTCGCCGTTGTGAACCACTGTGACCCCGTTGCCCTGCAGCATGCCGTTCGACTGGCTGTGATGACTGCCTTCCGTGCTCGGCGGCGTGCTGTTGCTATACTTCACCTTGCCTTCTTTGCTGTCCTCGCCCCTGGCGGGCAGCGGCAAACTTCCAAGGTCCACATTGACTATGAACGCGCAGCAGAAACTAGCACGCACACACACACACACACACACACACACACCATAACACACACACACACACACACACACACACCACACGCGAGACACAAAATAATAATAATAGTATTAATAATAATAATAATAATAATAATAATAATAATAATAATAATAATAGTGCTTCTCTGTCAATGGCTGATGCAAATCTGCACATGCGCCCGTGAGAGGAGTACGAAGAATTGACAATAGGCTCTAATGACACCCCCGCAAGGGCAGTTCCAACACTTCCAGACGGACCGGTATGTTCAATGAAAATACTGGTCCAGACGGACCGGTATGTTCAATGAAAATACTGGTGGCACCGACGGGAATCGAACTGGCGACAGGGCCCAGATGGTAGAACTTGACCACTGGGCTATCACGGTGTCCAATAATAATAATAATAATAATAATAATAATAATAATAATAATAATAATAATAATAATAATAATAATAATAATAATAATAATAATAATAGTGCTTCTCTGTCAATGGCTGATGCATTTCTGCACATGCGCCTCCATCGTCTCACCCGTGAGGGGAGTACGAAGAATTGACGATAAGCTCTAATGACACCCCCGCAAGGGCAGTTCCAACACTTCCAGACGGGCCGGTATGTTCAATGAACATACTGGTCCAGAAATAGACCGGTATGTTCAATGAAAATACTGGTGGCATCGACAGGAATCGAACTGGCGACAGGGCCCAGATGGTAGAACTTGACCACTGGGCTATCACGGTGTCCAATAATAATAATAATAATAATAATAATAATAATAATAATAATAATAATACGAGACACAAAATAATAATAATAATAATAATAATAATAATAATAATAATAATAATAATAATAATAGTAATAATAATAATAATAATGATAATGATAATAATAATAATAATAATAATAATAATAATAATAATAAATAATAATAATAATAATAATATAATAAATAAATTGTTACTTGACCTACCCAGGGCGCCATCTCATATACGCTGAATGAGTCTCATGCAACTTTTTCTAGTTGCCCGTGACCAATACTCAAAAATACACAGGCAAGACAAGCACACACACCAAACAAGAGGCAAGACAAGCACACACACCAAACAAGAGGCAAGACAAGCACACACACCAAACAAGAGGCAAGACAAGCACACACACCAAACAAGAGGCAAGACAAGCACACCAAACAAGAGGCAAGACAAGCACACACGCCAAACAAGAGACGCAAACGCTGTCAAGGATAAGCCGGAGGGATCTATCTATCTATCTATCTATCTATCTATCTATCTATCTATCTATCTATCTATCTATCTATCTATCTCTTTCTCTATCTATCTACCTATCTATCTACCTATCTATCTACCTATCTCTCTATCTCTCTATCTCTCCATCTCTCTATCTCTCTCTATCTCTCTATCTCTCTATCCATCCATCCATCTATCTATCTATCTATCTATCTATCTATCTATCTATCTATAATGAGAGAGAGAGAGAATGAGAGAGAGAGAATGAGAGAGAGAGAGAGAGTGAGAGAGAGAGAGAGAGAATGAGAGAGAGAGAGAGAGAATGAGAGAGAGTGTGTGTGTGAGTGTGTGTGTGTGTGAGTGTGTGTGTGTGAGAGAGAGAGATAGAGAGAGAGAGAGCGAGTGAGAGACAGACAGACAGACAGACAGACAGACAGACAGACAGAGGTCTGTCTGTCTGCTGTCTGTGCGTCTGTGTGTCTGTGTCTGCCTGTGTCTGTCTGTGTCACTGCCTGTGTCTGAATGTGTCTGTCTGAGTCTGTCTGTGTCTGCCTGTCTGCCTATCTCTTTTCGCCTGTCTGTTCTATCTATCTATCTATCTATCTAATCTATCTATCCCGGAGATGGACTCTGCTCGCACCTACAGCCTGGGGGTTGATCTATCTATCTCCTTCAGCCCTGCACCAGCTGTGTTTTTCGGATTTGTCGCAGCTGGTGCAGCGTGACTGGCCAGGGCTGATGACTACCCTTCGTGGGCCCTTGGTACACTCTCAAACTATTCGGGAAGCCCTAAGAGCCTTCGATACCGCGGCCTGTGGGAAACCGCAAGGTGCAGCAGGCGGGGTAACGCTCGTCGGATGGTAAAAACTCGAAGGATTTTGGCCACGCAGGGAATAATGGGTAACCCGCAGCCAAAAACTCGAAGGATATGGCCACGCAGGGAATAATGGGTAACCCGCAGCCAAGTCCCTTCTTGTGAGGCTACCCCGCGCACGGCTCACAATGGGTTCACTACCGCTGCTCCGGTAAGCGGACCCGGTAGTCATCCGTCGCCGCTGTCCAGTGGTAGCCTGGCAAATGGGAAAGGTTCAGAGACTAGACGGGGGTGGGATCTTCCTGTGTGCGGGTACATAAGCAGGAAATCTTAAGGTATAGTCCGGCCGCC
>WBZZ01002692.1:262500-265000 GCA_019918135.1 Paulinella micropora
GAGCCTCCATGCCCTTGTTCGAGGTGCTCCATCCCCACCTAGTCAGTCTCTCGACTGATTATAGGGGCCACCGATGGAGCTCCTGAGGGCAAGACTACATTAAGCCGAGGTTATTCCGCAGTCCCATCAACCTCTTGCAAAACGTTGCCGCATGTGCAAGTGCGTACACCAAGCATGGTTGCTAGAACTACCTCAAAACCCACCCATAACAATTTGGTATCCGCTGGGTCCACGGGCTATCAACCGGCATAGCGGAGTTTAAGATCTTCGACAGGCGCCCAACGACCCTCCTCCCCAGCATCATCCACCAAATGGTTTTGAGTTGGCATCACAGTTTAACGCCGTAAGGCCATTGGGCTGGAGCTCTGATAAACAAGCGTGACTAAGTTTTTATCATCAGGTGGTACCCTCAAATATATCACAGTCAACACTCCGAGAAGAAAGATATACTTCCTCTAAGGCATACTGATGCAGCTGATGGCACGATCCGTTTCCGGACATGAGCCTCCATGCCCTTGTTCGAGGTGCTCCATCCCCACCTAGTCAGTCTCTCGACTGATTATAGGGGCCACCGATGGAGCTCCTGAGGGCAAGACTACACTAAGCCGAGGTTATTCCGCAGTCCCATCAACCTCTTGCAAAACGTTGCCGCATGTGCAAGTGCGTACACCAAGCATGGTTGCTAGAACTACCTCAAAACCCACCCATAACAATTTGGTATCCGCTGGGTCCACGGGCTATCAACCGGCATAGCGGAGTTTAAGATCTTCGAATAATAATAATAATAACAATAATAATAATGATAAAATAATAATAATATGTATGTATCGTCTGCCAATTGCTGAGCCAAAAAGCCATGTGCATCCAGTCCTCCATTCCATAAGGAAAGTCTCCACACCAATCGGTGAATCAAGGAAGTGACGGCATAGAACATTACTCTAGGAGCTTTATACCAATCAGCCCATGGAAAGGGACCGATGGCCTATGTACTCCCTAAATAACAATAATAATAATAATAATAGTGCTTCTCTGTCAATGGCTGATGCATTTCTGCACATGCGCCTCCATCGTCTCACCCGTGAGGGGAGTACGAAGAATTGACGATAGGCTCTAATGACACCCCCGCAAGGGCAGTTCCAACACTTCCAGACGGACCGGTATGTTCAATGAAAATACTGGTGGCACCGACGGGAATCGAACTGGCGACAGGGCCCAGATGGTAGAACTTGACCACAATAATAATAATAATAATAATAATAATAATAATAATAATAATAATAATAATAATAATAATAATAATAATATACTTCCTCTAAGGCATACTGATGCAGCTGATGGCACGATCCGTTTCCGGACATGAGCCTCCATGCCCTTGTTCGAGGTGCTCCATCCCCACATAGTCAGTCTCTCGACTGATTATAGGGGCCACCGATGGAGCTCCTGAGGGCAAGACTACACTAAGCCGAGGTTATTCCGCAGTCCCAACAACCTCTTGCAAAACGTTGCCGCATGTGCAAGTGCGTACACCAAGCATGGTTGCTAGAACTACCTCAAAACCCCACCCATAACAATTCGGTATCCGCTGGGTCCACGGGCTATCAACCGGCATAGCGGAGTTTAAGATCTTCGACAGGCGCCCAACGACCCTCCTCCACGATCCGTTTCCGGACATGAGCCTCCATGCCCTTGTTCGAGGTGCTCCATCCCCACCTAGTCAGTCTCTCGACTGATTATAGGGGCCACCGATGGAGCTTCTGAGGGCAAGACTACACTAAGCCGAGGTTATTCCGCAGTCCCAACAACCTCTTGCAAAACGTTGCCGAATGTGCAAGTGCGTACACCAAGCATGGTTGCTAGAACTACCTCAAAACCCCACCCATAACAATTTGGTATCCGCTGGGTCCACGGGCTATCAACCGGCATAGCGGAGTTTAAGATCTTCGACAGGCGCCCAACGACCCTCCTCCCCAGCATCATCCACCAAATGGTTTTGAGTTAGCATCACAGTTTAACGCCGTAAAGCCATTGGGCTTGAGCTCTGATAAACAAGCGTGACTAGTTTTTATCATCAGGTGGTACTCTCAAATATATCACAGTCAACACTCCGAGAAGAAAGATAAATAATAATAATAATAATAATAATAATAATAATAATAATAATAATAATAGTGTATCTCCTGCCAATTGCTGAGCCAAAAGGCCATGTGCATCCAGTCCTCCATTCCATAAGGAAAGTCTCCACACCAATCGGTGGAATAAAGGAAGTGACGGCATAGAACATTACTCTAGGAGCTTTATACCAATCAGCCCATGGAAAGGACCGATGGCCTATGTACTCCCTAAATAATAATAATAATAATAATAATAATAATAATAATAATAATAATAGTGCTTCTCTGTCAATGGCTGATGCAAATCTGCACATGCGCCTCCATCGTCTCACCCGTGAGGGGAGTACGAAGAATTGACGATAGGCTCTAATGACACCCCCGCAAGGGCA
>WBZZ01002692.1:285000-287844 GCA_019918135.1 Paulinella micropora
GTGTGTCCAGAACGCTATCCGTTATATCACAATGGGGCTGTTAACACTAAGCTGTATTCAACTTTTGTACTTAGCTTGGTTTTCGTGGCATGCGTTTGTGTTTGTGGCCTTTCTTTTCTTTCCCAGACTATCGGTTCTCTTTTGCACAGTTGTGTTGTCTGCGATGGGCTTTTGCACCACACTGGTTGACAGACTCTTCAGCTTATTGTTGGACTACCAAAAGCATGGGATCATTTTCAGTATCCTCTTCGGGCTTTCCTTCATTTCATTCCTCTTTCTGACTTCCGGTTGGTACCGTGTGTTGTCGGGTTTTCTTGCGGTTTTCTTCTGGCCCAAGATCCTTCCATTGACTAACCTTTTGTTTGGCGCGGCCGCCCAGTTTGGCATGCGTGGGTTGAGAGGGACGGTCGTGTTGTTGGTGTGTCTCTTGCTCGTGGGTGTGGTGATTCTCTACGAGATATTTCTGAGGGTATTTTCTTTTCCACCTCGGGGCTTTCTGCTTGTGCTTCTTCTCCGTTATATCGTTCTCTTGCCTTTATATCTCCGCCCATTGCTCGCCCTCTCGTATTGAATTTCGTAGTACTCCTTTACTCTTGTGCATAATCTTTTCCTTGTCGCGCTCTACCTCAACTTTTTTTCCATGTACTTACGCTGGAGACAACTATCCGCGTGTTTGCATGTGTGCTGTAGGTGTGTTGTGGTAAGAAACCAGTAGAAGATCAAGAGGGTGAGTATGGAAGTAGCGATCAGTATGATAGTGCTGAGCAGGCTGAGTTCGAGGAAGAGACAGGGCTAGATTGAGAGAATATTCTAGGTTAGACAGGCTCTGAGTTATATAAACATCAATCTGAGTTATATAAATTTGAAAAGAAAACTTAAACCACTTAGACTGACGTGTTCAACCAGATACGCTTACAGATAATGGCCTCATCGTAGTGCCCACCTGATTTTGCTTACGGTAGCCGGTACAGTAAGTTTACGACTCACACTGAGTCAGTGGCCCACCGCAAGTATTTTGTAATTAATTTTACGCCAACAGTTTTTTTGCACAAGCACTGTTTTAATAGAATACTAGCCACTCGAGGAGCTGAGTGGGAGCAGAAGAGATCAAATGGAAGAGTGCCGGCCGGTCCACTCACCATTGGACAAATGTGATTAGACCCTTCCTCCTCAGTTATGTCCATTATGACTTTACTTATCCGTTAGTAGTAGTCGTTATTATGCGTATTATTAGTAGTTATTGATATTGTATTAATGTAGTCAGTTTTAGTACTTGTACTGGTACTGGTGGCAGTGTGACCAGCTTGCAACACAACTTTGTACAACTTGATACCATAACTTGATTTAATATCTTTTCCCCATATATCAGTGTCTTACTTGGGGCATATGTAATTTAGTGCATTTTGATAAGCGTTGGTAAAATTAAGAAAGTCCCTTACGGATAGGCTATTAATAACTACGTAATAAGTTTTTAACATTTTTTCGTTCTGTTTTTTTTATTAGAAAGCTGGAATGTTGAATTGTGGCTATAATATTATCAAGAATGATTGTCATCACGTTTAGGTGACTTTTGAAGTCATTTGAATTTGAATTTAAGTGTTAACGGCGAAATGTGCCAGAATTAAAAATTATCATTGTTAAAAAAATATGCATATAAGTTTTTTTTTTTTTTTTTCGACTTCGTTCTATAGGTCACCCGGCGTGGCAGTGTGAGACTATCTTAATAATCCTAGGCTCAAAGATAAGTAGATATGTTACTATCGTCTGCAGTCTAAACTTTATTAGGAAAAGGCGCCAAGACAATGCGCGGGTACGAGTTAGCCTGAGGCCGGACACAGGTAATCATGGCTCTTATAACACTCATTACATATGCCACCAGGACCGTACTGCTGTCTAACCTAATTAACATATTAATATGTCTAAGATCCCCTGGAGCAATTTAGTAAATTATTAAATTAACTGCAGGTCCAGACTATCATTTAGCTATTCTTTGAAAGTTATATAAAACACAGACAGTCTGCTCAAAACATACTATTAAAACTCAGGGTTACGGTGGCCCTCACTCTCTCCAAGAGATAGTGCCGACGGTGGCTACCTAACTTGCTGATAAGTATCATAGCTTCAGTTAGACTACACACAGAGCAGCGCCCCCCAGTCAAGTCAGGCCTAATTGACGAGAAGATTACGTTGGATGGTCAAACTTCAAGTTGGTATTAAGTCCGAGTTATGATTCATTTCTGTAAGTGGCAGTATTTTATTAAGTCACAATTTAAATTAGGAGTGACTGTTACTGAATAGTTCATAGTCAATTGTGCGGCCCGTTACACTATTTATTCATTGTGTACTGGACCATAACATTGAGCAGCAGTTACAGTTACTCGCACACTTAGTGTAGCTTGCTGTCTGGTAGTTCAGTTCTGAGTTGATGCATTCGGATTAAAGTGGCTGTGTGCAACCTGGCTTCTTACGGAGTCTTCCGGCGAACCGGTGTGAAGGTAGGGTAAGGTCCGTGAGTGACCGGTTTATACCAATCAACGGTCATGAGCCGCTGGGAAAATGGTTCATCACAGCAATACGCAAACTGGAAACAGTTTTTACCTCACGCACCCGTCTATGACGGCATTACCGGACACCTGCAAAGATTTTACTATCAGCTAGAAGAATACGCATATGGCATTACTACAATTATCGGGGATATGGTAAAAGATGCATTTCTTAATGAGGCTGCGGCAAAGAGAAAATACGGATGGGACGCAGAAGAACCGAGAGAACCGATAGAAGAAGATTCACCAGATGTGAGTGAAGACAGCGAGGAAGAAAAAGAAACCAGCACCACAACAACAT
>WBZZ01002693.1:0-37500 GCA_019918135.1 Paulinella micropora
TCCATGCACAATATGCGCACAATATCACGCACAATCTAGGTCTTGTGTATTTTCCTACACAAAGAGACCTAGGAGACCTAGGAGAGAGAGGGAGAGAACTCATGGGATGTTTGGTATGCTGTGAAATGAAAGTTTTTGCAAGCTTGCGCAGCAAAAATTGTTTTATCTGTGGAATAGAAAAGAGACTTTTGTTCAGCTTGCTTGATGCAGATGCTTTTTATGTTTCTCCAGTGCATGCTGATCCTGCCTGCCTTCCGTTTGGTCTGAAAATGCTTGTGAGCTTCACACATAATGATTATCTCTCTCACATTATGGACTAGAAGATCTCCCGGCGTTCCACCCCAAATGATGACGGCAATAAAAAGGACTATCAACATTACCGAACCACCTGCAGCTCAAAGCCATCCCATGTGTGCTTAGTAGATGGACCATACCATGGGGGTGGTATATTTTCCATAACCCTATAAATAGAAAGCAGAGGCAGGGCTTGAGGGTAGGTGATTTTACCAAACACAATTCACTCCCAAAAAACAATTGAATGGTCTGAATATTTACTCATCGATTCAAGACATATGAATTATACATACTGCGCAAAAATACATACAATGTAACATACTCTTGCATACTACCTACCTGTCCTACCTAGTCTAGTACTACCTACCTACCTACCTACCTACCTACCTACCTACCTACCTACTTACCTACCTGCGTACATACCTACCTACATACCTACCTACCTACATACATACATACATACCATACATACCATACATACATACCATACATACCATACATACATGCATACATACATACACACAGACAGACAGACAGACAGACAGATATACATACATACATACATACATACATACATTACATGCATTATATACATACATACATACATACATACATACATACATACACATACATACATACATACATACATACATAAATACATACATACACATACATACATACATGCAGACAGACAGATGTACGTACGTACGTACATACATACATACATACATACATAATACATAAAATACATAAAATACATAAAATACATTACATAAATTAAATACATTACATACATACATACATAAATACATACATACATACATACATACATACATGCATGCATGCATGCATACATACATACATACATACATACAGGCATACATTAAGACATACAGACATACAGACATACAGAAATGCATACACATACAGACATACAGACATTCAGACATACATACATACATACATACATACATACGTACGAACATACGTACATACATACATACATACATGCATACATACATAAATACATACATACATTTGCAAGGTTCTCCACGTATTAATTGTCTTTTTATTGTTATGATTATTATCAATAATTATAGCAAATTTTTCAGGTTCTTGTTGTTGCTGTTGTTGTTGTTGTTGCTGCTGTTGTTGTTGTTGTTGTTCTTGTTGTTGCTGTTGTTGTTGTTGTTGTTGTTGTTGTTAACGACGACGACGATAAAACCGATACAAACAAAGGAAAATTACCATCACGATTAATACAATAAATCTGATCCATCGCACAAAGTAAACACATCATGTTATTATTTTTTTTCAGGCTCGAAACGAACTAAAGTCTCGATTGCATAACAGTGTAGAGGGCTACAGCTATGGTAGAGGTGTTTGGACGTTGCGCCTGGGTGCTGGCACTGGCGTTCACGCTACAAGAAGCAAAGTAGATGAGTGCGTTTGCTGGGTTGTTACCTGGGGGAACGGTGCATACGGCGGAAACATGACTTTTGCTATGTTTAAGCAACTGCAGACTGGAGTAGACACCATCCGCAGCACGGGAGGTGCGTTTGCTGCCAGGAAAATAGGTGGAACTGTGGTGACGTGGGGTGACCGCGTTTTTGGTGGCGACTCATCGTCGGTGGCTAGCCAGCTGTCGTCCGTGGATGCACTCCACAGCACGTTGGGAAACTGCAAGTGGAAGGGGGGGCGCCTTTGCTGCCAGGAAGACAGACGGCAGCGTGGTAACTTGGGGAGGTAATGCTCAACTAGCTAATGTTGGTGGTGACTCCTCGTCGGTGGCAGACCAGCTGCATGATGTGGAGACCATTTATTCGACCTGGTATGCCTTTGCTGTTAAGAGGACAGATGGCACAGTGCTGACTTGGGGAGAAAGTTCCGCTGGGGGCGATTCCTCATCGGTCGCATCGCAACTTGTGAATGTAGACACCATCTACAGCACCAATCATGCATTTGCTGCCAAGAGACGGCACAGTGGTCACTTGGGGAGATAGTTACCAAGGGGGAGATTCATCCTCAGTCGCGAGTCAACTAACAGATGTAGTAACTATCTGTAGCACACAATATGCCTTCGCTGCCGAGAAGAGAGACTTCAGTGTTGTAACATGGGGCTGGCCAATATCGACACTTGGCTACATATATGACGTAGACACCATCCACAGCAATCAGGTGTCCTTTGCTGCCAACACGAGAGATGGCTCAGTGGTGACATGGGGATTATACGGGACTTGGGATTCCGTCGGCGATTCCTCCACGGTTTCACACAAACTAATAAATGTCGACACCATTTACATACGGCACAGTGGTGACTTGGGGTAACAGAGTATGGAGGTGATTTCTCGAAGATCGCAAGCCAACTCTTCACAGTTGAGACCATCTACAGCACGTGGAACGGGGCATTTGCAGCCAAGAGGACAGACTGCACAGTGGTTACCTGGGGCAACAGTATGTATGGAGGTGACTCGTCCGCGGTGGCGGCTCAGCTGACGGACGTGGAGGCAATCTACAGCACGCATGGCGCATTTGCTGCTGTCAGGAAGGATGGTACGTTGGTGATGTGGGGCTGGGGGGATTCATCCTCAGCGAGAGTAATTCTTCAGGCTAATAGCCCAAGTGCTGCAATCTACAGCACCCCAATGGCGTTGGTCGCTGTTTTAAGAACGCATGCCCCAGCAGAACCTATAGCGTGCTTCATAGTGATGACTGGAGCACTTCATGCGTCCCTTGCCCACAAGGCTATTTCTCCAACAGGTCGGGATATGTGACGGAGTGCATGCTGTGCGAAGCAGGCCAATCTATACCGAGTGCCGGGCTCTCTGCCTGCCTAGACTGCCCGGCTGGTCACTTTTGCTCTCCATCCAACGAGCAGGTATCGGGCATACCATGCCCTGCGGGCACTTACCAGCCGGGCCTGACTCTGCCCACTTCCGTCTCTAGCTGCTTGCCGCCCGGAAGGCGCAGTCTCCGATGAAGGAGCATAGGCCTGCCATGTCTCGCTGGATTTCCAAGCTTTTGTAGTGGCAGGGATCTTTCTTGGATTGCTTCTGCTGACAGCCATGTTTGCAGCGGTCATGAAGTGACGCAGCATCGAGGGCGCCGACTACGTGGCTCTGTTCACGCCCACGCTGGTGCTGTTTGATGTGTCATCTGTGCGCTGTTCTTGGCGGATTTGGTCGTTGGTGAGGGTTGGACGTTGGCGGCGTGGTTGTCGCTGGGGTCCCTGTCGCTGTCCACTGCCGTCGCGATGGTGGTGGTGGTATGGCTGCTGCAGCGCGAGATCAAGCACAATGCCGACTTCTCGGACTGGTTCGCCGCAAACAAGGCCACCTCGGTCTGTCTTGTTTCTCTCTCGCTAACGTTCTTCTTCTTCTTCTTCTTCTTCTTCTTCTTCTTCTTCTTCTTCTTTTTCTTCTTTTTCTTCTTTTTCTTCTTTTTCTTCTTTTTCTTCTTCTTCTTCTTCTTCTTCTTCTTCTTCTTCTTCTTCTTCTTCTTCTTCTTCTTCTTCTTCTGCTCCTCCTTTCCTCCTTTTCCCTCCTTTTGCTCATTTTCCTGCGTTTCCTGTTTTTCCTCCTTTTCTGCTTTTCCTGCTTTTCCTGCTTTTCCTCCTTCACCTCATTTTTATTATCAACTCTTTCCCCTCTGAACTTCACCTCGGCCAAAAGAAGAAGAAGAAGAAGAAGAAGAAGAAGAAGAAGAAAGAAGAAGAAGAAGAAGAAGAAGAAGAAGAGGAAGAAGAAGAAGAAGGAAAAGGAAAAGGAAAAGGAGAAGGAGAAGGAGGAGAAGGAGAAGGAGAAGGAGAAGGAGAAATAGAAAAAGGAGAAGGAGGAGGAGAAGAAGGAGGAGGAGGAGGAGGCGAAGAAGAAGAAGAAGAAGAGGAAGAAGAGGAAGAAGCAGAAGCAGAAGCAGAAGAAGAGGAAGAGGAAGAGGAAGAGGAAGAGAAAGGGGAAGGGGAAGGGGAAAAGGAAGAGGAAGGGGAAGGGGAAGGGGAAAGGGAAGAAGAAGAAGAAGGAGAAGAAGAAGAAGAAGAAGAAGAAGAAGAAGAAGAAGAAGAAGAAGAAGAAGAAGAAGAAGAAGAAGAAGGAGAAGAAGGAGAAGAAGGGAGAAGGAGAAGAAGGAGAAGAAGGAGAAGAAGGAGAAGAAGGAGAAGAAGGAGAAGAAGGAGGAAGAGGAGGAGGAGGAGGAGGAGAAGGAGAAGAAAGAAGAGAAGGAAGAGAAGGAAGAGAAGAAAGAAGGAAGAAGAAGAAAGAAGAAAGAAGAAAGAAAAAGAAGAGGAAGAAGAAGAAGAAGAAGAAGAAGAAGAAGAAGAATATTGGAGGAGTACATAATGATTCATTAACAAAAGTATCAAGATTAAAATTTGCTGCGTTTGTGGTACATGTGCACAAGGTGTTGGCTGCGCTCTTGAGCATGACCAACGCGAGGTGCTGGAGCTGCTTAGCTGCAAGGTGGGCGGGCTGGCCGCCCTCTCGGCGCCCTGGCACGGCAATTCCGCTGCCTTGCTGTCCGTCTTGAGCCTAAGCTCTACGCTGCTGGAGGATCTGCCCCAGGTCAGTCTGAGGCGCGCTGCCAGTCTCCTCATAGTGCACGCTTGGCACTACTAGTAGCTTGGCACAGCTCATGGCTGCGTGCTGCATGCTGGTGCTAAATTCTGTGTGTTGGCTTGTAGCTCTGCATTCAAATTGCAGTCAGCGCCGCAGGGGGACTGACCACCGCGCGTGTGGTGTCGCTGGCCGCCACTGCAGTCATGATTGGCAAGGGCCTCCTGACCCGGAGGTTTAGTTTCCTCGTTCACAAGCATCGGCACTTTGCCGCTGCCAAGACTGCGCGTACTCAGCGCGACGGGTATGCCCTGGAGAAATATAAGCTCCTAAGTGCAAGTCCCGCTAAAGAAGAGCTCGTGTGCCTCAAAAAAAGAGAAATTACATCTTTGAAACACAAGCTTGAAGCGCTCAACACTGTTAAATTAAATTTTCGTTAGAATAGAGTCATGTAACACACTTTTTTTTAAGGTGAGAGTGCAGCTCAGTCGTGGTGCTAACGCTGTATACAGAAAGTTTCTATAATGGTTGGCAAATTCTCCATTCTTCTCCCGGTAGTATTTATACGCAAACACTTTCAATATTGTTGGCGACGTTCAAGAGTGGAAAAAATGTTGTTTTCAGTATTTCATTTTTGTGGCAGTTGAAGCAGGTTGCTCAAGTGAAACATCATGTTTTTTTCCCCCACTTAGCCTGTGATTGAACGACTTGATAGTACGGCCAGTCACGGTAGTGCCAGAAACTGAGACTTGCCTTCAAAGCGTGCATTTCTTTGATTTTTCATGTCACACTGTGCATTATGGACAATCTTAGGACGTTCACGGTTACTATTCAAGACCGTAGTACAGTAAAAAGTAAAGCTGTTTCAATCTGAACGGCCAAGATTGGTGCCTATGTTTTTACTGGTGCCCTTCGCTTTCTTACAGAGTGCGTCCGAGCTTGTCAGGAAGCTCTATGGCTCTAATAGGGGGACAAGCATTCAAAGCCTTCAACTATTATTATTATTATTATTATTATTATTATTATTATTATTATTATTATTATTATTATTATTATTATTATTATTCCCGATGAAAAAACCTAGTCACACTTGCTAAACAGAGTTCCAGCCCAATGGCCTCAAGGCGTTAAACTGTGATGCCAACTCATAACCCTTTGGTGGTAGATGCTGGGGAGGAGGGTCGTTGCGCGCGTAAAAGATCTTAAACTCCGCATATGCTGGTTGATAGCCCAGGACCCAGCAGACACCAGATTGTTATGGGTGGGGTTTCGAGGCAGCTCTAGCAACCGCGCTTGGTGTATGCACTTGCACATTCGGTGACGTCTTGCAAGAGGTTGCTGGGACTGCGGAATAACCTCGGCTTAGTGCAGTCTTGCCCTCAGGAGCTCCATCGGTGGCCCCGATCATCAGGCGAGAGACTGACACGGGGGGGTGGAGGACCTCGAACAAGGGTATTGGAGGCTTATGTCCGTTGAGGATATGCCATTAGCTGCATCAGTACGCCTCAGATATAGTATTATTATTATTATTATTATCATTATTATTATTATTATTATTATTATTATTATTAATATTATATTATTATTATTATTATTATTATTATTATTATTACTATGATTATTATTATTATTATTATTATTATTATTATTATGTTTATGATTATGATTATGATTATGATTATGATTATGATTATGATTATGATTATGATTATGATTATTATTATTATTATTATTATTATTATTATTATTATTATTATTATTATTATTATTATTATTATTATTATTATTATGGACACCGTGATAGCCCAGTGGTTAAGTTCTACCATCTGGGCCCTGTCGCCAGTTCGATTCCCGTCGGTGCCACCAGTATTTTCATTGAACATACCGGTCCGTCTGGAAGTGTTGGAATTGCCCTTGCGGGGGTGTCATTAGAGCCTATCGTCAATTCTTCGTACTCCCCTCACGGGTGAGACGATGGAGGCGCATGTGCAGATTTGCATCAGCCATTGACAGAGAAGCACTATTATTATTATTATTATTATTATTATTATTATTATTATTATTATTATTATTATTATTATTATTATTACTATTATTATTATTATTATTATATACTACATATAATATATATATACATATATACGCAAACATGTTTCAACCGCTTCCTAATAGTGATACAATACTTGCCACTAGTAGGAATAAGGGGAAGCGTAAGAGTAAAATGGAACTTGAAGTGGTAGCAAGAGGTATTAATACAAACGTGGAAATTGAAGCCGCCATAAAGTTGAAACTTGAAAAAAATTCAAGTATTGAGTCGTGACGGTCTCAAGTTCAGCGATTGCAAAAACCTGGCTAACTTGGCTGCGTATTATATTCCCTTTCTGTTCTCCTGACTCCCTGGATTCTTACTACTCAGTGATGAGTCGTCTCGTGCCAGTCCGTCGCTGACAGACCGTGCTCCCTTAGTGACTATCAAGACTGATCCTGATCATCATTCAACTGACGACGGAGGCTATTCATACCGTCCGGGCTAGTAATAACTTGAATATATATCAGTATATATTAATAATCAGTGATATTTCAAGCCGCCTCTGTTTGACCAGTATAACTTAATATAATGATCCGGAACTCACAACTCACCGCGTCTGCAGTAACAAAGCTTTAATAACGCGCCAAACCAACAGAAGGCGCGCAGATCGACATGACTGGCCGGATATAAGTAATTGCTCTACCGACACCGGAGGCCGTTACTCTTATACCGGCGGCCGCCGGGCCGCCCGGCCCTTGTAACTATTAATATTGATTATTAGTTCTAACACTCCCCCTGGAGCAAAGTAAATTGGTAAAAGTTACTGCAGGTCTAACCTCTATTACTATTTTGTGAAACTTAGAAAACACAAACTCAAAAGATACTATGAGCACTTACCCTCACTCTCCGAGGCTCCGATAAGTATTGTCGGATGTGGCTACCCCTCTACCCGTGGCAAGCATATATCAAGTAGATTATACGCAGGGCAGCGAACCCACGGTATAGAGAGGCCTCTCCGACGAGAAGAAGATTATTATCCTATCTCCAACTAACCTCTCAAATAATAACTATCAAGTAAGGTAGTACGTAATAACGACATGTTATATGAATATGATATGAAGTTATTGATATACCACAAGTAGATACATAAATAAATTCATATAATATAGATATAAGCATTTGTCTATTTACTATATAATCACGTATGTATGAGCATGGTTACATATGAAAAATAAAATTTACAAGCGCTTCCCGTAAGGGGTGTCAAAAGAGACAAATTATCGACCGGTCTGGTACAGCACAGGGGGTGGATTCCAAGCCTGTCAACCTTCGAGAGGTGATGAATCGCCCATCACACCAACCACCCTGGCCTCCAACTTGGTCTCTTATAATATATTATATGTTATATAATAATAATAGTACTGGACCAATTATGTTCATAAGTATAACTTATATATATACACATAAAGAGATTGTGGGCACGCGGGCCCAAGCAATTGCACGATCACACACTGGAATCCGCACAAGAGTCCGAGCGCGATCAACCTCCGGATCCGTACAATTAGCCGCGTTCATGGCAGGTGGGGGGGAACCTCGGAGGGAGGCTTGAGCGGTCGGCCTCCCTAGCGTGTACCTATATCATCTGTCTCTGTAAATAATATATGCGAAAAATTACATCTATACGGATATACGATTAATATTGCCCATAACATACGAATATATAAGTAAATTCCCTGATCATTTCACAAGTTGCGAGAAATCAAAACCCAACCGTTTTAAACTGAGTTCGTCCAGCCTTACCGAGACTTTATCCGCTACATGATTAAACTTATCATAGCATGCGTGAAATTAATCTTGGTGAAAATTTCCGCGACATTATCCTCAGACGATACGCGAACTAAAATAACTACGCGTTCTTTTACGAGTTTCGCAAGGAAATGATACCGTACGTCGATGTGTTTAGTTCGTGATTCCCCGAGCCCCCGTTCTGCCAACAACATAGCTCCTTCGTTGTCCTCGTATAGGGTGGTAGGCTCATTGAGGGCAATGCCCATATCCCTCAAAGTCTGCCTGATGGCTCAAAGCTCCCTCACTGCTTCATTAGCTGAAACTGTCTCTGCTTCAAGAGTAGACTGAGCTATCACCGGCTGTAACTTGGAGAACCAAGCTACGGGGGCACCATTGAAGAAAAAGATAAACCCTGACCGAGACTTACGGGATAGTCTATCCCCCGCAATGTCTGAGTCAGCAAACCCGATCAAAGGTTTTCCTGTTATCATCTTTTCGATGTTGATGATCACGGGCACACTAAACTCATGAAACGCTACCGAACTGAGCGAGAGGTGTTCCTCCCCTGGGGTACCTTATCGGACTGAATGAGATTCACATTTAAAGCGCTAGCGGCTGCTGATGGCTTCCTAGTGGCCTTCCACGACTTCGGCACCTTAGGCA
Source organism: Paulinella micropora (assembly GCA_019918135.1). Lineage (NCBI taxonomy): Eukaryota > Cercozoa > Imbricatea > Euglyphida > Paulinellidae > Paulinella > Paulinella micropora. Next base: position 9,322 of record WBZZ01002693.1, read on the forward strand.
CCTCAAATAACCCAGAGATCAACTCCAAAAGCTTCTTGTACCCTCTACGAAAGAACAAAGCCCGTGGAGTTATTATCCATTGAAACATGCGATGCAACATGGCATAGGATATCTGGGGGTTAGGGATCTGGTGCTTGGCTGCTATGCTCAAAGTACATATCAACAAGGGTCGTGTATGCACGGCTAAGAAGATAAGCATCCCAACTAGACACCTGATATCGTAATTCATAAACCTATGCCCCTTCTTGAGGGGTGCCGGCGATTCCGAAGTGAAGGGGGTCTTGGCCGGGGTTTTCTCCAAATAACCCAGTTCGTTCAGGATCAAGAGCTCATATTTCCTCTGATGGAGCAAAATCCCTTTATCGTTCTGTACTATTTGGATGTTCTTAAATTCTGTAGCCTTTCCTAAGTTCTTACAACGGAACCCGTGCTTGCTGAAACGGGCTACGAGGGCTTCATGTGCGGCCTCGTCCGCCGCATGAATCCCATCGTCGACATTAAAGGATAGCAATGGGGTGCCTTTAGGTTGATCCCCGAGCTTCACAAAGGAAGCTTTTTCCAGAGTAAGGGGAGTGAATTTCTGACGCACAACTAACTCGTGCGACAACGTCGTACGAAAGTCTGCCCGATTCCGGATGCCCATAAAGCGCTTTTTGAGCAACCAGACGAAACCAGGCTTCTCAAACCCAGGGGGGGGCTTAACATAAATGTCATAAGGCAGGTGAGCATGGAGGTAGGCAGTGGTGAAATCAACAAGCCACAGATCAATCCCAAAACAAGCAGCATACGCAATAATGAGCAAAATAGTGCGATGATGTGCGGTCGGTGAGTATGTCTTTTTAGGATCAAACTGTAAACCCGCCCTAAGTAGGTCGCCCCGCAGGGTAACCCTTGCTTTATAGAACTCTTCACGGGTTCCCTGCTGCTTGATTGAATCTATCCACTTTAGGGGAATAATGGGGACCCAGATCTTTTCGCCTCACTTTCTTCTCTCCACTCGAAGGCCTCAAGCTCTTCTTGCTGACGTACCTCAGTTTCCCGTGCCTGTCTTCGATCTTTAGGCTTCTGAATAACGGGAAACTGAGGTACCTGTTCGCTGACTAAGCAATAGTCTATCCTAATAGTATCCTCGCGCGCACAAATGGATATGTGCCCTTTCCTCGTCTTACCTCCCCCTGGAATTATTTTCTCAAGGGAGATGGACGCTTGCTCATGAGAGCGCCAGTTTGTACCGTGTTTGCTCTTTTCGGACTCTATTCTATCCCTCTCCCCCTCGGCGAACTCGAATTCAGAGGTGATATTCGAGTCAATCGCCGGTGCAGGTATGATTGAGGCAGGTGAAGCAGATGTGGGCAATGCATGTGGAACAGCGGCAGGTGAAGCAGCAGATGTGGGCAATGCATGTGGAACAGCGGCAAGTGAAGCAGCAGATGTGGGCAATGCATGTGGAACAGCAGCCATGTGTTCGGCATAGGCATATTTGATGATCTCCTTGTCCCACATCTTATCCGTTACGTCATCATCAAAAGTAACATCATGTGCGGGGAAACGTTTAGATTTCCGTACGATCGGGCAGCTTTCACAGGCCGGGCGGTCCGCCGATTCTTGGCCTCCACGCCACTCCTTGAACACCAGCTTTGGCCCTCGAGGACCTTGAAGGCAACTCCATAATGTTGCAGCATCCGGACGCCCGCCCTTTCTCCACGAACGGCTCGGCGCTGGCCAGGCGCTGGAGCCACAGCTGGACCGCGGGCGAGGGTGTCGAACTGCCCGTCGTGATGTTGCCGCCGTGCCGCCGGCGCTTCGGGCTGCGGCCGTCCACCTCCTCTGCCGGCCGGCGTTTCTTTAGTCGCTGACGTGACCGGCGCCGCGCGTGGCGCTGGCACAGCCTGGCCAGCCGCTCGGCCTCGCCGCCAGCGTCGGCTGCCATTCTGACTTCCCTATACTCTCCCTTCTCAGAAGACATCCCTACCTATATATACTGATGTGTATTGTGGCGAGTCACCATGTGTATGTGGTTGGAGATGTGACGAAGAAAGTGAGAAGGGTGAGAATAGGGGACAGGGGCTGTCATGTTGTAATGTTATGATCGATGATGCATGTTGTGTTGTTAGTCATGATTATGAACATGATGCCAAATGTGGGATGGAGAGAGCCCTCCACCCAGTTGTTCGACCCCACCATAAAGAGAGCATTCATGCCATAGTTTTTCATCGAATGTGTAAACATCGCGGTGTAAAAGCTATGGAAAGAATGGCTCACTATATGGGGGTTCAAATAGTGGGTGTAGGTTGGAGAGAACGTATCACGAAGTGTGAGTATTGCTTGCGCAATAAAATTAAGCGATCACCGCACTTCAGAAGCAACCACCATATCGTTGAACACCACCCTGGGATTCACATCTCAATGGATACTCAGGGTTGGTGGAATACAACATCGTGGGACGGTTAGAAGTATAAGTTTACCGTTAAATGTCTTGCTTCTAACTTTGAAATAGACTATTATCTTCGCTATAAGAACGAGTTTTTCTCTTGCTTCCTTAAGGCTGTCGCCTTTTTCGAAAGGCACACCGGAAGAAAGGTTAAACGCGTTACTTGTGACCAAGAATATGGTCTATACAGTGTTTTCAAGGAATGGTTAGATGAAACGCAAGTTATTCTCCTAGAGGCCCCAAAGGCGGAGAAGCAAGCCGTCGCTAAAGTTGAGATCGCACCAGACCAATGGAGGTCCGGCTAGAGCTCTCCTAAGCAATGCCGAGCTTCCTCCTACCTTTTGGACTGAAATGGAGAAGAATGCGACATACATCAATAACCTTCTCCCCATTTCCCAAGGACCCTTCCGTGGCAAGTCTCCCTATGAGGTAATCCACAAAACTAAGCCTTATCTCCATCATTTGCGACCTGTGGGTTGTGCCGCAGTAATGAAGATCAAGGCACGTAGGGGAAAAGGGGAAAGGGGGAGGAAAGTGATGTTCCTTGGCTATGAACGGAATACCGGGTATTATAGGATCTACGACCCTGTAGATCGTACAATACACGGTAATGTACGGGATGTGGTGTTTGACGTGTGGAGATTGGGAAAGAAAGAGGCAACCAAATCATTGGGGCAGACCCGGAGGAAGATAAGCTCTTCTCCGTAGGTTGGAGTGCCGAACCCAAACCCAATCCAGAATCAACCACCAACCCACACACATCCACCGAAACCACGGAACTTGGCCCCTCTCCAGAGAGTAATAATCTCACAGATGACCCCCCAGCACCAGGACTTGTTGCAGGGGGAGTAGTTCATGAGGTCATCACTACTGGTATACCTAATGTCACGAACGTCCCCCCTCAATCTCCAGGTAAAGTTACGAGTAGTTCCAATAGCGAGGGCTCCGGTCCCGGCTATGAGAATTTACCAACCCTAGAACGCCCGAGCCCTAGGCCTAGGGCTAGTTCTGAACCGAATAACCGCCGAAAAGATGAGGAGGAGCCAACGCGTAAAGCAATAGGCAAGAGGGTGAGGAAGACCAAAGTCAGGGTAATATTAGCAGGGAAACAGGTCAGAGTTCCGGCACGGATGTGGGGCGGGGGCAAGAATGGGCTAGACAAACCTACGGCGATCAGTGGGAAACTGCTGAACGTAAAGGGGTCACGCTCCAACCTTCCGCCCCTGCTACGAACACGACGGTCCGCCAGGACCGTGACTGGCCGACGGTTTGTGCAAGACACAGCTCCGCCTCGGCAGCCAAGAAACAGACCAAGCCTGATATTGTCCAGCAGGCTAAGGCGCCAAAGAGGACAGAGAAGCGGCAACAGAAGCAGCAGCCAAGCGCCACTGCACCAGAACAGCTTCTGACTCATCAACAGGGCGGGCGAGACTACCAAAAACCCATAAAAGAAAGGTGATTTGTCTGTGAAGATTGCGACAAACGCTTCGTGACACCGAGCAAGCTCAGGGTTCATGTACGCACATATAGTGGTAAGCGCCCCTACGCTGGGGGGGACAGGCCGTACCAGTGCCATGATTGCAGTCAGCGCTTTATGTCCGCAGGACAATTGAGACAACACGAGCGGAGGAATGAAGAAAGCAAGAGGTGGCAACACATATGCCCATTTGCGTCGTTTAGCACGGCTAAGTTTCAGGCAGACGTCGGCCTGGTTGAATGCACCACGCGCTGCAAAACGGAGCGGGCGTTAGACGCACGTGCAGCGGTGCCACACCGAAGAAGGCATCGCCAAGCGCTTCAAGAGTTGGCGGAGTTTCTCGGTGCCCAGGGCTGGGAGTTTGATCGCGACTTTGCCAATGCTATCTTCTACAAACGCTGCGACTCGCAGCTCACACCGAAGCTAGAGGGCGCTGTCAGCTCGCGCCCCGACTTCCACCTGCTCGGGTTCCAGTCGCTGCCAGCGGAGCGCCGGTGCTTGTTACTGGTGTGCAACGACGGGTTTGCGCACCGGCGTTACCGGTGCGAGCTTGGGCGCATGCTCAAGATCAGCACGGCGCTCAGCGCCAACCCTAACTTCCGGGACCTGCCAATCGTGTACGTTCGTTTCAACCCGCACTGGTTCGAGGTGGACGGCGTGCTGCACGACAAGCCGCTGGCGGCCAGGTTCGAGTGTCTGCAGCGCTTGTTGCAGGACCTACAGTGCGGCCGTGTCCCGGAGGTCGCGGGGCGCTCGGGCCTGTCGCTCCTCTACCTGTACTACGACCGGCAGACCACGGCGCCCGCGACAGCGCCGCCGTGGCAGCGGCTGGCGGGCGGCCTGTACGAGGCCGGGCCGGACACCGGCGATGGCAATTCGGAGGTGGCGTTAGCTTTGCGTGACTGTGTGGCCCTAGTAGAATAGAGGCCAAGTTGTCAATAAAAGCTGACGACCAGCAGTTTTCTTTTTGCTTTTCTTTGACCAACCCGGCCTGCGCCACGTGCTTCGCCGCCAGTTGCTAAGCGGGCTTCCCCGGTCGCCCACGCCGGCAGTGGTAGTCAGGCAGAAACATTCAGCTGCAAAAAACCGGTCGGGGCATCGCCGGTTAGCCTAGCGACAGGTGGTAGTGCTTCCGAAGCCCGCACCACGCTATTTAGTTTGGCGGAGGGGGCTGGGGCCCCTGGTCGACCGCGTGAGCCTCACGGCCAGGGCGTGCTTATCCTCGAAGTACCCCAGGACCAGCCCCAAGCAGACCCACCCGTCGTCCAGCTGGTGCCTGTCTTCCTTGCACATCGACCCACCAGTCCGTCATGCGCTGCAGCATGCTAACTAACTCCTCGTTTTCTTTAGCCTCCCCGCCCGCGTTCTTCTCGAGCACGGCTAGCAGCCAGGCCTGTGCACACGACAGAAGGCGCTGCTCCCTTCCCCTTCTGCGGCTCCCGGGCACTGCGCGGCCGCGAACTTTCGCTGGAAATCGTTGCAGTCCTTCCGGTAAAACGACTCGGCGGGCAGCTCCCAGCGCGAGCCCGGCTTTCGGCTGCTGGCCCTGGCCTCCACGCGGAGCTTCTCGTCGTCGTCGGCCCCGGCCCGGCTCTCGCAGGGGGGCACCCAGGCCTTCATCTCTGGGAACTGTGGGGTCTCACTTTCTCTACGTTGTTCCAAGAGGTTGCGAGGGGGTGTGTACGTTTCCTTGATCAGCACGTAGCTGCCGTACGGAAACTTACTGAGCGCCACCGTCTGTGCCACGGGGTAGAAAGCCAAGCCCGCCGTTTGGACGCGGATGACTTTTTCGGCCTGCAGGGCCCTCAGCTACATCCTCATCCCACTGAACGGTTCTGGGTGGGTGTGCTTCCTTTCCTATCACGTACGGGTTGAATCGCACGTTCCTAACACCTGTTACTATCTTACTACCGTCCCACACTCTATAGAGCTCTCTAAACAAGTCATACCCTACTAGCATGACTCTCCTGCCTCTAAACTGTCCCTTTCTCCCTTTACCTGTGTACATTACCCCCATGCAACCTATCGGCCTCAGGTGTGTCACAAACGGTTTTCTACCTAAGAGCTGTTCGTAGGGCGATGCCCCCTTTCTAGGTCCGGAGGTGGCAGGCAAAATGTTGTGGAGGGTGGTGGCGGCATGCTCCATTTCGGCCCAAAATGAAACGGGCAGATGTGCATGATGTCTCATAGCTCTAGCGGCCCCTGCCGTGATGTCATTGGCTTTTTCAGCTATAGGGTTTCCATCCTTATCCCCTGTTGTTGACGTCTTCCAGATAAACTGTCTGGGCTTCCACCACTCTATCACCTCTTTCGGGACATCAAACTCCTGATCGCATCTTATCTCTCTGACTCTATTTCCTGTCTGTCTTTCATAGAATGCTACCGCTTGCTTAAGGCAGTCAGTAAACTCGTTCTTATGCGCAAGATAATAGTCCTTAATAAACAACGAGTAATCGTCCGTAACCGAGAATTTGTGCCTCTTCCCGTGTATGGAACGAAATGACCAGGTTCCTGTGTCTAAGTGTAGTACTTCTCCCGGCTTACTGGCTCTCTCTATTCTATTCACTCTAAATCTAGGTAGCTGCTTCGCCTTACCTATCATGCAGGCCTCACAGAACTCTACCTTCTTCGCATCTCCTACTAACTTTATGCCTAATGCATCTGCCAAAACTTTCATCTTCTTAACACTATAATGTCCACAGGCATAGTGAAATAACTCTATGTCTACCTTTCTAACTACACCTGCCTTGCGGGGATAGGACGCGTATAATGCTACCTCCCCCGTTTTGCCCTCCCTCTCTTTACGCTCTCCTCTCTCTCTCCTGGGGCTTCCCTCCCCTCTTACCCCAGCTCACTCCTATCCTGCTTTATTGGGGTTCATAACGCACGTTAACATCCAAAGGCGTGTCGAACTCATCATCCCATCTATAGAGCAGAGTTGGTAGGAGTCTCCCCCTAACTAGCACGTCTTTTTCCACTATCCTAATGGGGCTCTTGAGAATAATCAGTTGCCCATTCTGATGGACAATCGACCGGCGATGGATGTGATCCATCCTTCCGGTAGACGCGATATTTACGGGAACCCTAGTATCGAGTAACATGGGTCTCGACACCGTGACGGGTTTGCCGTACCCGTTGATCCGCGTAACTCTGGCCGTCCCCTCTTGTGCTATTTCGCACTCACCGTTACCGGTTACTAGCTTTACAGGTGGTACTGACTTAATGTCATGCAAGCACCCTGGGTTACACGCAATATCTCGTGATGGCCCACTATCCTGCACAATAGTGTTCTTCCTGTCTCTCCCACCCTCACCATCTAACACTAGCGTATAGGTTGTTGCTGTGTTCTTGTGCTTTGATGCTGTTTGTGATTGTGAGGTGGTGCTGTCTACGGTGGGTGCTGGCGGGGATAGAATAGGTGAAAGTGTTGTGGGTGCAGCGTGAGCAATGTACACTCCCTCTATCGCTCTCACTACATCTGTCAAGAAATCATCTCTCACTAGCTTTCCATCACTCACTCTCTTCACCTCTCCGTTATCATCTCGCACGCAAGTGGTCATGAGCTGTTGTGCGATTTGTGTGATGTCTTTGAACGTGATGACGGGTGGTGGGTGTGCGAGTGGCTGTGTTTTGGGAGCTGGACCTGTTTCTGGCGTCGGGTTTGTGGTGGTGTTCCCCCGTTGGTCTCTCCTTGGCCTTCTCGGGCCTGTCAGCAACACTGGGTAATCCGGGAGATACCTGACTCCCACATACACCATGAGCTGCGCGCCTAAGCCTACTCATATAACGCCTGACATTCCCCTTGCGCGTGAATTGTAAATACTCACTGTTCTCATCATCCATGCACATGGCCATAACATCATCATGCCTAATCTCATCTGAGCATCGTGAATCATCCTGGCTATCATACTCATCGATCTCATCTGCAATCTCGTCCTCACTGACTTCGCTCTGTTCTGATGTGTGATGTTTCGATGCGACATGTGCTGACGATGTGGTGGGGGGTGTTTGTGCGGTGGGGATCTTTTGTGGTTTCTTCCCCTCTTGCTTGCTCCCCCTCACTTCCCTCTCACTCTTCTTCTGCTTTTCCATCTCTCTCGGTTTCTGTGGAGTATGTGCAATGAAATCGGTGGTGAGATTGTGCGGGATGGTTAGTCCTCTCGCTTTAGCATCAGCTCTCAAACCTGCCTCATCCGGAAAATAAGGGGATTTGGGGGGACGGAGGTCAGGGCTTACAGCTAGGTCAAGTAAAGGGTATTCGGGGTCTTGCTTCTTCGCATGGTACCCGCAGTACTTTCCGTAAACCATACGAGAAGCCTGTTTGGCGTTAGGTCCCTTCTGATCGTGCTCAAGCGAGATCTGGCAAGGACTGCTTTTCTTGTTCTTACCATGACACTTCAAGGACCTCGGCCTCTGTTTGCTATACTTCATGATAGTGGTAGGTGTTTTGGGGGTCGGTTTTTGACACTGTGGGGTGTCGGTGGAGGTGGCCCTGGTTAGCTGACTCGGAGAGTCTGAGATGGGGGTGACAGAGGGACTCCCTCTGCCACTTTGTTTTGCCGGTAGGGGACGAACACCTGGCTCAGGCTGGGGTTCCCCAGACTCGACGTTCGCTCTCTCCCTACCTCTCTCGTCATCAGGGGTTTCCCCAAGTTCGTTTGGACCATCTCCCCCCATCATTACGAGTAAAGCGTCATTGTCGCTATCGGACTCCCCATCATCTTCTCGCTCCTCTCGTATGAGTGTCACGTCTGTACGTGGCTTTTTCTTAGAGATTTTTGATGGTTTCTGAGGTTTTCCCTTTTTAGGTTTCTTATCGTTCTTGTCTTCACTAGCTTGGCCTTTCTTATGGGACTTCACGGTTGGACAAAATTTCTTGGTGTGGCCCTTCTTGTTGCACTCGTAACATGTGACCCGAAGCCACCACTCTTCCTTTTTCTTGAACTTGCTAATTTTGCCCTTACCCCCTTCCCCTTTATCTCCCTGATCGTCTAGAAGAAGGTTTGTTTCTTTCTTAGGTCTCGTGGTTCGGTTAGGTCTCTCTTTTCTCTCCTCTTCCTTCCACTTATCCTTCCTCCATAACGCCCACGTGTCTCTCGCACTATCTACTATATCCTCGAAGCTAGGTCTTAGGTTAGAGGGTAAGTTGAAGTATTGTGCTTTGAATGGTTCACCGAATGCGGGGTGTTTGGCAAGCTTCTCAAGCAGATTTCGTAGGAGTTCGTCTTTGTCGAATGGGTGTTCTCTATGGCTCTCTACTTCCCCTTTCATCGCAATGTAGTCATTGAGCCATCCATCGACATTGTAACCGGGTTTTGGATACATTCTTTCAAAGTCTTGTGCTTTGATGTTCTTACTAACCCCGGAAATTGAACCGAACTTTCCTCTTACTGCCTCTATCAATTCTATCGGGCCTGTCACTGTCTTTGTTCGCAAGTAACGCACGACAATTGGGTGTGAGAAAGCAACAGAGAGCATGAGTTGTAGTTATCTCATGCGTTCATAATGCTTCTTCTCTTTCGTGATCGTTCTTACTCTTAAGGTGTGAGTGCGCTTTGATTCTCTTCTCTGGTCTCTCTTTAGTCTCTTTGCTCTTTTCTCTTTCCACTGCGCTTTCGCTTCTTCAGACATCCCAATCTTTCGGTTTTTCGATAGTTGTTTTAGAGTCAGCTTTCTTTGTTCTGGGTCTCGGTCTACTCGCATCCGATGCATCTCCGTCTGAGTCTGTATCTGGGGTGTCTTCAGACTCTGGTTCATCGGGCAACTCCCACTCCTCTACTTCCATTGCCTTAGCAGGATTGTAGGGATATTTCGCCTTTGCTTTTACTTGATCTGTAAGTGCCAGCTTCACACACTCTCCGTGCCAGGCACTAATGCCCTTGGCATAGTTCTCAAGCTTGTAGCAAAAGTCTGAATAATTCCGTGTGGTACCATCTACCTGCGGAATATATTCTTGCTTTAAACCCATATGTTTTTCGGTTCCAAGGCTCACAACCTTTGGGCGACCACTCATTTAGGGCAACGGGAACCTTTACCGATCTTTTGCAAGATCTCTCCGGGCTACCTAGCAAGTCTATCTACGCAGGTTAGATACACGCTTTAATAACACGTATGTATCGCAGAACTGAAACCGTAGCAGAAAGCTGCCACGTCACGAAACTAACTCAGCTACTGGTTGTCGCGCCATATCCAGGTAACGGTGGTTAAAATAGTTATGACTAACGCTATCTATCTATCTATCTATCTATCTATCTATCTATCTATCTATCTATTTATCTATTTATCTACTTACCTACGTATCTTCCTATCCACCTGTCTTCCTAGTCATATCAGGAAGTACCGAATCGTGTGAAGCAGCGAGCCTCTCTCTTCGTACTCGCCAGAGTACTTCAAGTATGTAATCATTTTGATGAACATTAATTATATTTTTGATCTATCAATAGTTGAGACTTCGAATAGGTTTGAGGCTCTTATGCACGCAGGCGATGTAGCTGAGGATGTCCAGCCTGTGTGTGTGTGTGTGTGAGAGAGAGAGAGAGAGAGAGAAATTGAGAGAGAGAGAGGGAGACAAAGAGAGAGAGAGAGAGAGAGAGAGAGAGAGAGAGCAGTGGATGATTAATATTATAACGACCATGCTGTTGGTTGTAATATTGACACACACACACACACACGTTCCCTCTCTCTCTCTCTCTCTCTCTCTCTCTGTCGGGTCTCTCGATCTCTCTCTCTCTCTCTCTCTCTCTATCTCTCTTTATCTTATTATTATTATTATTATTATTATTATTATTATTATTATTATTATTATTATTATTATTATTATTATTATTATTATTATTATTATTATTATTATTATTATTATTATTATTATTATTATTATTATTATTATTATTATTATTATTATTATTATTATTATTATTATTATTATTATTATTATTATTATTATTATTATTATTATTATTATTATTATTATTATTATTATTATTATTATATTATTATTATTATTATTATTATTATTATTATTATTATTATTATTATTATTATTATTATTATTATTATTATTATTATTATTATTATTATTATTATTATTATTATTATTATTATTATTATTATTATTATTATTATTATTATTATTATTCTGGAGGGGTGCACAAGATGGCACTCCATGGGAAGAGGAGGTGGTTGGGCCTCTCCCCACGAAGGTGACCGCTTGGGGAGGGCGGTCACCGGGATATGCGCAACTCTCAACTGGGCATTTACTCGGTAGGGGTTCGGCCAGGCAGGTTGTGGGGTTGTCTGTTGGATTGTTGGTTGGCTCGTTTTTCTTGGCTGTTGGTTTGGGTCTGGTTTCCTGGTTAGCCCATTTTCGCCGAATTTCCTGCCGAGTAAATGCCTGGGGGCTTCCAGTTCCGGTTTGGTGATCTTATTGAGGTGAGCATTCGGAGGAAACAGTACCGAGATGGGTTGAAGATAGGATTCACATTGAGCCGAGATGGGGCTGAGTTGACCTGTTCCAACTCGGCTCCATTTCGGCTTCATGTTAATCCTATCTTCATCCTATCTGGGTTTTGTCTCCTCCCTATCTTCGCTTCTTCGGGGTTGCCTAACTGGAACACATGATGAGCGCACGTTGGAGAGGGGCTTCAGTCGGTCCCAATGCCTTGCCAGTGCCTTGCTGTGTTGCCGTGCCTTGCCCCATGCATTCACACCCTCCACCGTTGCATTTCTAACTGAGCAGCTTCGGCTGGGATTACTATACTTGTCTGTAAGACCCTATAGGTACCGCTAGGTTCGCGCCTTCTATACCCACGTGGGGGAGGAGTTTCAGCGGCACGCCGTCCGATCTGGCTCCACTCGGGGACACCCGTACCTCATGATGTGTATTGTTAGGAGCAGCTGAAAGTCCATAAGGCATGAGAGTAGAGGCGTTGGCGATGCGATGGAGAGTGTGTGTAGTGCGTGAGGCAGGTTCTGGCGACGCTGGGGGTGCTGGCGGGCGCCGAAGGGCACGAAGCGACGCGGCAGCGTCCAGTGACACCGGCGGAAATGCGTGTAGTGTGTGTTGCAGATACCGCCGATGCTATTTGCATGGACGGGCGCTTTCCTCGGCGTAAAGAGGCGCGGCGGTGATGGCCAGCGACATTGGCCGTCTACTACTCTCAATGGATTACAAATACGCGAAGCACGGAGCTACCACTGTGGCCCTTATGGGACAAGGTAGAATCGCCGAAGACCTGGACAATCCCCGTAGGAATGCCTCTTCGACGGGCTCTGGCCCGATGTCCCAGGATGGGAGGATGAGGGCTCGCGTATATGACGGAATTCCTGAACCACGTGGAGAGGCTATCTTAGCTGCGCCTCATCCTTCCTCCCCAAACCTGGCACACGGGTCGGCGCTTCAACGTAAGGCGAGCGGCGCTATATGGCAGATGGCACCGCCGCCTCGACGGTACCGGCGGGTAGATCGGTACGACAAGGACGGGCGTAATCTGATTGTCTGGGGGCTCTCAGAACGCGCCAATCTACAGGAGATCGCCTCCAAAATGAGCGGTCTTGGTCTGGTGGTCCCGGTAATGGAGTGGCAAGGCCAGCGAATGTCTCGTCACCTGGAGCTGGTCTACGAGGACGATGACAGCAGGCAGACAGCGTTGCAGCAACTCAACCATCTCAAATTCTTCGGCAGAGGGGTCAATGTGGCCCTTGGGCGCAGGTTCAGGGACAGGGAACGTGTCCGAAGGCTTATTCGCATCCATCTGCGTGGGGAAGCGGCGGTCCGGAAGGAGGAAGCTGCGACGGGATATCGCGTCTTGCCTCTGCATGAAGAATGTGTCGATGATGTGCAGGTGGTGTCTTCGGAATTGGCTGCCGATGCACCTAAGTGTGTGTCTGAGTGTGCTGATGTGCATGTGGTGCCCCTGCATTCGGCGGCCAGTGCAGTGGGGGACCAACCTGCGCAAGCACCTGCAGAGGGGGGCAGCACGAGGGCGGAAGCCAAGCGCGGCCGTCGGGTCCGGAAACGAGCCAAGAAGCACCGCTCCAAGCAGTTCGATACCGGCTTCAAGCTACTCGTCGCGAGTCACAACTGGCAGGGTAAAACGGGATACGACAACGTAGGCACGGCGGAATGGGCATCATTCTACAAGCACGAGGGCTGGCTAGTCATCGGGGCTCAGGAGCACCGCATGGGCAAGAAGCAACTTTCCAAATGCAGCCTGGATGGATTCCGGATTTTTGGAAAACCTGCGGAGGTCAGCGAGAAAAATCGCTGCAAGGGTGGGGTTCTATTCGCGGTGGCTAACTTCCTTGGTCCGTATTGCAACCTGGTGTCAGCCCCCGTCGACCACCGGCAGCAAGTGTGGCTGCGTATCGCCTCGGGTGTTACCGGCGCTCAGGATATCTATGTGGGCAACGGCTACTTTCCCCAGGAAACGCAGGAAGAAGAGTCGTCAGAGGCGTATGCGGCCTGGCAGGCAGCTATAGCTTTTTTTGGAGCCAAAGGTCTTGTGGTCACGGTGGCGGATGCCAACGCGAAGCTCGGGCCGGCATGCAGCCGAAAAGAGGAGGGCATCGTCGGTCAGCACGGGGAGGTCGATGATAAGGGAGCACCGGTACGTTCGGAGAACGGCAAGAGACTCGCGGCTGTCCTCGTCGCTACGGGCCTGCGAAATCTGAGCGGCTTCTCGTGCCCAGTGGAAGGGTCCTACTGGTGGTCCCGGCGTGAGCAGCGCGGCATGGGCACAGGCAAGCACCTCCTCGATTACATCTGCGCGTCGCCTGGCTTGGCATCTGGAGCAAAGTTCGGAGTATGCGAAGATGATCTTGATACGGACCACAAGGCAGTATGGGCCGAACTGACGTGGAGCGGCCAGCGCCGGCCAAAGCGGGCTGCGAAACCTTACAGGTCCTTTCGTGTTGATAAGCTTATTGGTGCTGGTGTCTCGGGTAATGATCACGCTGCGAAGCAAGCGCTGGATTATCTACGCGACAAGTTCGATGACGCATTCCAGCATTGCCTACAGAAGCTTGGAGTGCATCAGCTGCCTGAGCTTGACCTATCGGGTGGTGCCGACAGCCAACGGGTGGTAGATGACGTCACCGAGCGAGTGGCGCAGTCCTTCCGAATGGCGGCGCACCGGGTCCTTGGCTCCAGATGTATACGACCCCGTTTCACCAACAATTGGTTCGACGGGGAGCTAAAGGAGCTCATTCAGCAGCGCCGGGAGGCCTACGCAGCATACAGGAGGGATGAATCGAATGCGGAAGCCCGTCTGAATTGGCTACGGCTCCGCAAGCAAATTCGGAAGGCAACTCGGGCCAAGAAGTCCGCCTCCTTCAAGCAAGTGCAGGAAGAAGCGGTCAAATGTCAACGCGAGCAATCCTCAAAGCGCTTTTGGCTACTCGCGAAGCGGCTTGGCGGGGCACGCAGAACGAAGGTCTCCGCGCCGGTGCAAAGGGAGGATGGCTCACTGGCGTGTACGCTGCCGGAAAAGGTCGCTCGGTGGGAGGAATTTCGGAAAAATTCGGTGAAGCCACGGGAAAATCCGGCAAGTGCGGCTGTTGTGGTGGAGTGCTGTGCAGAAGCAGGCTCGCTGGAGTGGGAGGAAGCCGAAGCTAAGCGGCAGTTCCACTGGAACGATCGCTTCAGAGATGAGGTGGCCCGGGCTATGAAGGAGCACGAAGTAGGTGAAGACACTTGCGAAGAGCTGGACAAGCCGTTCACGCAAGAGGAGGTCCTTGCAAGGCAACGTGCCCTGAATAACCACAAAGCTTGTGGCGAGGACAAAGTGAAGAACGAGATGCTCAAGTATGGCGGCGCCTACATCAATGGCTACTTAACGCAGTACTTCAACTGGATTCGAGAAGCCGAGAGGACTCCAAAAGCTTGGGGCAAGGGAATCATCGTCAATATCCCCAAGGGTGGGGATCCTACGGATCCTGACAACTGGAGGGATATCTCGATTATTAGTTGCCTTGGTAAGCTGTATCTGTCCTTATTAGCTACTCGTCTAACGCTCTTCGTGGATGGCCCGGATAAGCTACGTCCAGAGCAGGGAGGCTTCCGCCCGGGGCGTCGCACTACGGATCAGGTCTTTACCCTTTGGCAGAGGTTGAAGGGGCGTCAGCAGCAGAAGCGGGAGTCGTATGTCCTGTTCGTCGATCTACGCAAGGCTTTCCCGTCTGTTTGGAGAGATGGCCTATTTGAGAGGCTCTGGAAGCTGGGTGTAAGGGGCAAGTTCTGGCGCACGCTACGCAGGTGCTACGAGCAGACTTCGTCGCAAGTGCTAGTTGATGGAGCACTCACCCCCGAAGTACTGGAGGATGTAGGCGTCCAACAGGGGTCCCCTCTCTCTCCTACACTCTTCAACGTCTTTATGGATGAGCTGTGTGATCGGCTGGCGAGTGCCCTCAAGATCACGGATGTGAAGCGGCTGAACGACATCAAGGCACTTCTATACGCGGACGACGTGGCCCTCATCGCTCACAGTCGCACCGAGCTCCAGAAGATGGTCAATGTTGTGGCCAAGTTCGCGGAAGATTACCGGCTGGAAGTCAACTTGAAGCCCGGCAAGACGGAAATCATGCCCATTTACACGTCGAGCAAGGCGAAACGACCAAGTATCAGGGAGCGAGGTGAGCCCGTGGTGTGGTTTCGCGGCCAGAAGCTTTGTGTCACCAGTCAGTACAAGTACCTGGGAGTGGTTATCACCGACGACCTGAAGTGGAAGGAGCAGGCCCTGCGGGCTACGCGTGTCACTGAAGTCGCCACCGCAGGTTGGTACTCTTTGTGGTGTGCAGGTGAGATACAAGCTAGGTATCGTCTCATGTGCTGGAATCAACTTGTGGGGGCCAAGCTGAAGTACGCCTTCGATGTCTGGCATGCCCCCGTATCGCAGCTCACCAAGCTGGAGGCAGCAATGCTGCGCCCCATGAGGATGATTCTCGGCATCAGCCCTAAGACAAGCAAGTGGATTACACTCTTTCTGGCGCGCTCTTTGAGTGCGGAGCGTTTGCGGCGGGCGGCGCAACTGAAGTTCTATGGACGGCTGCGTGTTCTACCGGAGAAGCGATTTCCTGTCATCGCATCTCAAGTCAAATCCGATTGGACTGCGGAGGCCGAAGGCGCTATCAGGGACTCAATGGATCTACAACAAGGGCTTCAGGAGCTCCTAAATAGCTCAGAGAAGGACCTCGAGGGTTGGTGTTCGACCGTGGACAAGTGGGCCCTTCAGCAGGACGTCAAGATGGTGCAGCAACTGATGTGGGACAAGCGAGAGGCAGGCAGCGATCTTACTGATGGCCTGCGAGTCATCCTAAGACAAGTCTTTGGAACTAAGGAGTTCCCAAGATGGGTAGCCCTTGATGATGCGCATTGTAATCTGCTTCGGAGAAGGTTGCTCAGCTGCAACAACCGCCTTCGGTTGTACCGCAGCAAGTTGGTCAGTGGCATGTCCCCTCGCTGCTTCTGTTGTCATGATGATGTCAATGAGTCCCTTGCGCACTTCTTATGGGTTTGCCCCATGCATGAGGGGAGACGTAAGCAGCTGTTGCTGAGTATGCAGAGGCTCGGTGGCATGGCTGTGGGGGGTGCTGAGGGGGATGGAGGGAGTGAGGAGCGTGGTGAGGTCGTAGGCGGTGAGGTTGTGGTGGAGGATGTGTTGCTTGGGCGGGAGCGGGAGGGCTCTGTGCGGCAGGGTTGGGATGATATGTCGCCTGTGGATCAATCACGATTGTTTTGTAAGTTTTTTCAGGGGAAGTCGCGCTTCCGCAGTAACTTTAGGCTTGCTGCGTTGTTAGGGGTTACAGCGTTGCGTCCCCCTCCAAAGTTGGATGTGTTGTTTGGATCATATGTGTCTGAGTGTTGGTCTGCTAGGGAGGGTAAAAGGGAGGAGCTTGGGGTGGAGGATGGGGGCGAGGAGGTGATTGACCTCACTGAGGTTCCATCAGCTTCTGTCCCACCCTCTCCCCCAAGTGACGTTGATGTTGCGCGACGCGGCCGTCCTCGCTAGAGAGAGGGGTTCGGGAGCGCAGCGTAGTGTCTCCGAGTTCTTCTCTTCAGCTAACACCCTCGCATCTAGCTCTTCATGCACTTCACAGCCCCCATCTGCCCCTGCTGTTGCTGTTGCTGCTATGTCTGTTTGGTGTTCTGACAATGCGTTGGGATCGGCTGACCCCGGTGACCCAATGGAGGCACATGTCCAGGATCTGGATCTGATGCTATAGTCTGAGGAAGCCTATTATTATTATTATTATTATTATTATTATTATTATTAAATATTAATCAACATTAAATAATATTCAAGAATGAAGATTAAGAAATTGAATAATATTAAATAATATTGAATAATATTGAATAATATTGAATAATATTGATAAGGTTGAATAATGTTGAATAATGTTGAATAATTTTGAATAATTTAATAATTTAATAATGAGTGTCTGATTTATTTTCACTGAGTAGGTTGTCCTGTTACAACCTATGCCACTGTTGTCGCTTCCGGAATGATCCATGCGAGAAAAGAAGAGGGCAGCTCTCCACCATCTATCCGTTTTTGTCAATACTATCTATCCGTTGTGAAAGTCTTATAGTTCTGGTGCAATTTGAAAAATTGCAAGCGCTTCCCGAAGGGTATCGAAAGTCACTAAAAACTAAATATGCGAAGTGCTGTGAGTGTGATAGGGATAGGAGGAAAGAGGATAGATTCACGTGTTACGCGACAAAATAAAAGTATGAGACTATGTGGCCGTTCCTGCCACCAGAAAAGTCTGGTACGTCTGCCACCTGCCACCTGGCCCGCCAAAGGGCTAGTCTAATTCACCACGTAGTACGTCGTCGTCGTAAACCTCGCTGGTCGCCTTCTCGTGATCCTCCGCCTCCAGTCCGTCCTCGTCTACTTGCTCTGGGGATGCTTCTCGAAGTTGCTCAATTTCCTGATTCGGATAACGATTGTACTTGAATTTGATTAACTTCGCACGGCTAAGCCACCACTCCCGATGTTGATCGATGATTCGCCGGCTCCAGGTCCAGCCATCGCATTGATCTCAAGTACCAAGGTCTCCAACTCGACATGGACGAAACTAAAAGACTCACACAAAACAAAATATATGAAGCACCTATAACTATTCCGGGATCTCCGGAATTTCAACCGTAAATTTATTGAGCAAATAATAAAACTGCTCGCGCGGTAACGGTTTTGTGAGTAAATCTCCTATCTGCTTCTTAGTTCCTACTTTAATAAACTTTATCTTTCCATCTCTCTGAAGGTGATGTATGAAATGAAGCTCTAGAGGTAAATGCTTGGTACGAGGACCTGATAATCCCCTCTCTCCTGCGAGAATGGTTTGCGAATTATCCTCGAAAATTTCAACGGCACCCTTCTGCCGAATTCCGAGTTCCTCTCTGACATGGCCTACCGCTAATCCCTCTCTAATACACTCAGCAGCGGCGTAAATTTCCGCGTCATTCGAACTTAGTGCAACTCTACTCTGTCTTTTTGAAAGCCAACCTATCGGGTCTTCTCCCCACAAGATTAGATAACCTGTGCGAGACTTACCGGTTTTTGGACATACTTTGTGTGCGGCATCAGGCCATAGCGTGACTCTGGGATAGGTTTTACCCTGTTGATCGGATTTTGGCCCGTGAAATGCTATACCGCGAAAAGACTTGATTAAGTAGCGTAAAATCCTGCCTAACATAGCATAGGTTACACCTTTGTCTATGGTTTGCATGACACTAGCAGCATTAAGTGCTTTTTCGATATCTGGCCTCGTCATCTTAGCTAAATAGAGCAAACTGCCCACTATACTCGGAAGAGACATCTTGCGAAGTCCGGCATCATCCGACATTGCTTCCGGTCATTGGTCTACCGCCGGGGTACTGACCGGACGTGAATTTGCGTATCCTGTCTCGCGTAAAATTTGCAACTGGTATTTTTGCTGGTGCAAGACTATTCTGTCTTTCTCATGCACGATCTCGATGCCTTTAAACTCTTTCGCAACTCCTAACCTCTTTAACGGGTAATACTGTTCAAACGCAGACGCGAATTTTGCTTGGTGCGGAAAATATTAAGTCATCCACGTGAAATACTCCCATAATCGCTTCACTGATAGGCTTGTCTTTCTCAACGAACATACACAAGTCTGAGTCTAACAGCCTAAATCCTAGTTCCTCGAACTTAGGGGCTAGAATATCATACCACCTTCTCCCTGCCTGCGGCGCGCCATACAATGCACCATCAACACGCAATATCATACC
This sequence comes from Paulinella micropora, assembly GCA_019918135.1. Classification (NCBI taxonomy): domain Eukaryota; phylum Cercozoa; class Imbricatea; order Euglyphida; family Paulinellidae; genus Paulinella; species Paulinella micropora. The sequence continues at coordinate 28,480 of WBZZ01002693.1, forward strand.
CTCTCTGCCCTCTCTATCCATCACATCAGGTGGGTAGGCAAATACCGGGTCTTGCATGCGAGCATTAAAATAAGCATTCTTAAAGTCTATGCCGTACAGCTTATTGCCATGCCAGGCGGCAAGCTTAGCAACCATGAGCAGTGAACGGTGCGAGGCACAAGGAACAAACAACTGGTCTGGATTGAAACTAACTCCTGGCTCTAACATATCTCCTCTCAAAGCTAATCTAGACTTAACGAACTTCCTACCGTTCTCATCTATCTTTACCTTGTGAACCCAAGTCAGTCTGACTATCTTGTTGACTCCAGCCTTTTTGGCTTCGTCGTATTTAACCCAAGTGTATGTTTTGAAGTCTTTTAGAGATTGAATCTCTTTCTTCATGCCCTGCACTAACTATTTCGCCGTCAAACCCTGCTCAGCTATCTTTTTAGGTAGACGAATGTTCAGATAGAGCAAGAATTCATTTGGTCCATTCATGCATCTGTCATAACAGAACATAGCACTCTCTAACTCTCCAGTAGGCAATACGGACTCGCTCTCACTTACCTTATACTTAATGATATCAGAATCTAGCATCTTCTCTAGCCTATCTTCGAACTGTACAAAGTGAGATGGTTTTGGTTGTCGTCTGACTTTCAATCTCTCTTTGGGAGCACATTTCTGCTTAACTATCCCTGAACGTACTTTACTCTCCCATCCTGCTCCGTATGTCTTCTCTGCCCACTCCTCTCCCCACTCTCTCGCAAGTACTCTCACTCTCACTCCCTCTAGTTCCTGAACCTCAACTACTTTCGGTTTTCGTTTTAGTTCACTATGCGGTCGTGGTTGTTCTGTGTCCTGCGATTGTAATGGGTGTTGTTGTTGTGCTTGTCGTCTTGTGCGTTTTCCTTCGTGAACTATGTTCGCTTCTGTGATCTTATCACTTTGCTCCCATGTTCTTCCTTTACTAGGTCGCTCACTATCTTCATATGCTTTCCTCTCATGCTGTGTTTGTGGATCGGATGCATCTGTGAGTGCGTGTGCGTTACCTAGTCCTGTGTTGATTGTCTGTGGGGTCGTGTCGGTGGGATGGGGTGCAGCTGTCGATGTGGTGTCGATGTCCTGTGTAGAAATGCTATCTTGTGTAGGTGTGTAGTTGTGATCTAAGCTAACTTCCCCTGTGTCCCCTCCATACTTCCCCTGTGCTTGTTGACTAATTGACTGACTAACGTCATCGACGTGCTCATATGAGTCTTCATCGTCATGAGTCTGTGACGTGTCCTCTTGTGTGTGGGTGCTGTGGAGGTGGTGGGTGTGGAGTGTGTTTGTGCAACATCGACATCCTTGCTCTCACTCTCCCCCTCAGCTACATCCTCATCCCACTGAACGGTTCTGGGTGGGTGTGCTTCCTTTCCTATCACGTACGGGTTGAATCGCACGTTCCTAACACCTGTTACTATCTTACTACCGTCCCACACTCTATAGAGCTCTCTAAACAAGTCATACCCTACTAGCATGACTCTCCTGCCTCTAAACTGTCCCTTTCTCCCTTTACCTGTGTACATTACCCCCATGCAACCTATCGGCCTCAGGTGTGTCACAAACGGTTTTCTACCTAAGAGCTGTTCGTAGGGCGATGCCCCCTTTCTAGGTCCGGAGGTGGCAGGCAAAATGTTGTGGAGGGTGGTGGCGGCATGCTCCATTTCGGCCCAAAATGAAACGGGCAGATGTGCATGATGTCTCATAGCTCTAGCGGCCCCTGCCGTGATGTCATTGGCTTTTTCAGCTATAGGGTTTCCATCCTTATCCCCTGTTGTTGACGTCTTCCAGATAAACTGTCTGGGCTTCCACCACTCTATCACCTCTTTCGGGACATCAAACTCCTGATCGCATCTTATCTCTCTGACTCTATTTCCTGTCTGTCTTTCATAGAATGCTACCGCTTGCTTAAGGCAGTCAGTAAACTCGTTCTTATGCGCAAGATAATAGTCCTTAATAAACAACGAGTAATCGTCCGTAACCGAGAATTTGTGCCTCTTCCCGTGTATGGAACGAAATGACCAGGTTCCTGTGTCTAAGTGTAGTACTTCTCCCGGCTTACTGGCTCTCTCTATTCTATTCACTCTAAATCTAGGTAGCTGCTTCGCCTTACCTATCATGCAGGCCTCACAGAACTCTACCTTCTTCGCATCTCCTACTAACTTTATGCCTAATGCATCTGCCAAAACTTTCATCTTCTTAACACTATAATGTCCACAGGCATAGTGAAATAACTCTATGTCTACCTTTCTAACTACACCTGCCTTGCGGGGATAGGACGCGTATAATGCTACCTCCCCCGTTTTGCCCTCCCTCTCTTTACGCTCTCCTCTCTCTCTCCTGGGGCTTCCCTCCCCTCTTACCCCAGCTCACTCCTATCCTGCTTTATTGGGGTTCATAACGCACGTTAACATCCAAAGGCGTGTCGAACTCATCATCCCATCTATAGAGCAGAGTTGGTAGGAGTCTCCCCCTAACTAGCACGTCTTTTTCCACTATCCTAATGGGGCTCTTGAGAATAATCAGTTGCCCATTCTGATGGACAATCGACCGGCGATGGATGTGATCCATCCTTCCGGTAGACGCGATATTTACGGGAACCCTAGTATCGAGTAACATGGGTCTCGACACCGTGACGGGTTTGCCGTACCCGTTGATCCGCGTAACTCTGGCCGTCCCCTCTTGTGCTATTTCGCACTCACCGTTACCGGTTACTAGCTTTACAGGTGGTACTGACTTAATGTCATGCAAGCACCCTGGGTTACACGCAATATCTCGTGATGGCCCACTATCCTGCACAATAGTGTTCTTCCTGTCTCTCCCACCCTCACCATCTAACACTAGCGTATAGGTTGTTGCTGTGTTCTTGTGCTTTGATGCTGTTTGTGATTGTGAGGTGGTGCTGTCTACGGTGGGTGCTGGCGGGGATAGAATAGGTGAAAGTGTTGTGGGTGCAGCGTGAGCAATGTACACTCCCTCTATCGCTCTCACTACATCTGTCAAGAAATCATCTCTCACTAGCTTTCCATCACTCACTCTCTTCACCTCTCCGTTATCATCTCGCACGCAAGTGGTCATGAGCTGTTGTGCGATTTGTGTGATGTCTTTGAACGTGATGACGGGTGGTGGGTGTGCGAGTGGCTGTGTTTTGGGAGCTGGACCTGTTTCTGGCGTCGGGTTTGTGGTGGTGTTCCCCCGTTGGTCTCTCCTTGGCCTTCTCGGGCCTGTCAGCAACACTGGGTAATCCGGGAGATACCTGACTCCCACATACACCATGAGCTGCGCGCCTAAGCCTACTCATATAACGCCTGACATTCCCCTTGCGCGTGAATTGTAAATACTCACTGTTCTCATCATCCATGCACATGGCCATAACATCATCATGCCTAATCTCATCTGAGCATCGTGAATCATCCTGGCTATCATACTCATCGATCTCATCTGCAATCTCGTCCTCACTGACTTCGCTCTGTTCTGATGTGTGATGTTTCGATGCGACATGTGCTGACGATGTGGTGGGGGGTGTTTGTGCGGTGGGGATCTTTTGTGGTTTCTTCCCCTCTTGCTTGCTCCCCCTCACTTCCCTCTCACTCTTCTTCTGCTTTTCCATCTCTCTCGGTTTCTGTGGAGTATGTGCAATGAAATCGGTGGTGAGATTGTGCGGGATGGTTAGTCCTCTCGCTTTAGCATCAGCTCTCAAACCTGCCTCATCCGGAAAATAAGGGGATTTGGGGGGACGGAGGTCAGGGCTTACAGCTAGGTCAAGTAAAGGGTATTCGGGGTCTTGCTTCTTCGCGTGGTACCCGCAGTACTTTCCGTAAACCATACGAGAAGCCTGTTTGGCGTTAGGTCCCTTCTGATCGTGCTCAAGCGAGATCTGGCAAGGACTGTAGGTGTTTTGGGGGTCGGTTTTTGACACTGTGGGGTGTCGGTGGAGGTGGCCCTGGTTAGCTGACTCGGAGAGTCTGAGATGGGGGTGACAGAGGGACTCCCTCTGCCACTTTGTTTTGCCGGTAGGGGACGAACACCTGGCTCAGGCTGGGGTTCCCCAGACTCGACGTTCGCTCTCTCCCTACCTCTCTCGTCATCAGGGGTTTCCCCAAGTTCGTTTGGACCATCTCCCCCCATCATTACGAGTAAAGCGTCATTGTCGCTATCGGACTCCCCATCATCTTCTCGCTCCTCTCGTATGAGTGTCACGTCTGTACGTGGCTTTTTCTTAGAGATTTTTGATGGTTTCTGAGGTTTTCCCTTTTTAGGTTTCTTATCGTTCTTGTCTTCACTAGCTTGGCCTTTCTTATGGGACTTCACGGTTGGACAAAATTTCTTGGTGTGGCCCTTCTTGTTGCACTCGTAACATGTGACCCGAAGCCACCACTCTTCCTTTTTCTTGAACTTGCTAATTTTGCCCTTACCCCCTTCCCCTTCATCTCCCTGATCGTCTAGAAGAAGGTTTGTTTCTTTCTTAGGTCTCGTGGTTCGGTTAGGTCTCTCTTTTCTCTCCTCTTCCTTCCACTTATCCTTCCTCCATAACGCCCACGTGTCTCTCGCACTATCTACTATATCCTCGAAGCTAGGTCTTAGGTTAGAGGGTAAGTTGAAGTATTGTGTTTTGAATGGTTCACCGAATGCGGGGTGTTTGGCAAGCTTCTCAAGCAGATTTCGTAGGAGTTCGTCTTTGTCGAATGGGTGTTCTCTATGGCTCTCTACTTCCCCTTTCATCGCAATGTAGTCATTGAGCCATCCATCGACATTGTAACCGGGTTTTGGATACATTCTTTCAAAGTCTTGTGCTTTGATGTTCTTACTAACCCCGGAAATTGAACCGAACTTTCCTCTTACTGCCTCTATCAATTCTATCGGGCCTGTCACTGTCTTTGTTCGCAAGTAACGCACGACAATTGGGTGTGAGAAAGCAACAGAGAGCATGAGTTGTAGTTATCTCATGCGTTCATAATGCTTCTTCTCTTTCGTGATCGTTCTTACTCTTAAGGTGTGAGTGCGCTTTGATTCTCTTCTCTGGTCTCTCTTTAGTCTCTTTGCTCTTTTCTCTTTCCACTGCGCTTTCGCTTCTTCAGACATCCCAATCTTTCGGTTTTTCGATAGTTGTTTTAGAGTCAGCTTTCTTTGTTCTGGGTCTCGGTCTACTCGCATCCGATGCATCTCCGTCTGAGTCTGTATCTGGGGTGTCTTCAGACTCTGGTTCATCGGGCAACTCCCACTCCTCTACTTCCATTGCCTTAGCAGGATTGTAGGGATATTTCGCCTTTGCTTTTACTTGATCTGTAAGTGCCAGCTTCACACACTCTCCGTGCCAGGCACTAATGCCCTTGGCATAGTTCTCAAGCTTGTAGCAAAAGTCTGAATAATTCCGTGTGGTACCATCTACCTGCGGAATATATTCTTGCTTTAAACCCATATGTTTTTCGGTTCCAAGGCTCACAACCTTTGGGCGACCACTCATTTAGGGCAACGGGAACCTTTACCGATCTTTTGCAAGATCTCTCCGGGCTACCTAGCAAGTCTATCTACGCAGGTTAGATACACGCTTTAATAACACGTATGTATCGCAGAACTGAAACCGTAGCAGAAAGCTGCCACGTCACGAAACTAACTCAGCTACTGGTTGTCGCGCCATATCCAGGTAACGGTGGTTAAAATAGTTATGACTAACGCTATCTATCTATCTATCTATCTATCTATCTATCTATCTATCTATCTATTTATCTATTTATCTACTTACCTACGTATCTTCCTATCCACCTGTCTTCCTAGTCATATCAGGAAGTACCGAATCGTGTGAAGCAGCGAGCCTCTCTCTTCGTACTCGCCAGAGTACTTCAAGTATGTAATCCTTTTGTTGAACATTAATTATATTTTTGATCTATCAATAGTTGAGACTTCGAATCGGTTTGAGGCTCTTATGCACGCAGGCGATGTAGCTGAGGATGTCCAGCCTGTGTGTGTGTGTGTGTGTGTGAGAGAGAGAGAGAGAGAGAGAGAGAAATTGAGAGAGAGAGAGGGAGACAAAGAGAGAGAGAGAGAGAGAGAGAGAGAGAGAGCAGTGGATAATTAATATTATAACGACCATGCTGTTGGTTGTAATATTGACACACACACACACACACACGTTCCCTCTCTCTCTCTCTCTCTCTCTCTCTGTCGGGTCTCTCGATCTCTCTCTCTCTCTCTCTCTCTCTCTCTCTCTCTCTATCTATCTATCTCTCTCTCTCTCTTATTATTATTATTATTATTATTATTATTATTATTATTATTATTATTATTATTATTATTATTATTATTATTATTATTATTATTATTATTATTATTATTATTATTATTATTATTATTATTATTATTATTATTATTATTATTATTATTATTATTATTATTATTATTATTATTATTATTATTATTATTATTATTATTATTATTAAATATTAATCAACATTAAATAATATTCAAGAATGAAGTTTAATAAATTGAATAATATTAAATAATATTGAATAATATTGAATAATATTGAATAATATTGATAAGGTTGAATAATGTTGAATAATGTTGAATAATTTTGAATAATTTAATAATTTAATAATGGGTGTCTGATTTATTTTCACTGAGTAGGTTGTCCTGTTACAACCTATGCCACTGTTGTCGCTTCCGGAATGATCCATGCGAGAAAAGAAGAGGGCAGCTCTCCACCAACCAAGAAACAACGGGTGACCTCGCCAAGAAGCACTAAAACAGGGAAGTCCAAACGAGTTCTGAAACTGCGTGCAAAAACAGGGACTGAGATGAGAAACTACATAGGTTTCGAACCTACAACACCCATCTCATTTATGTGAATTGCATTCATCTCAATTTCAGCAAGAATGCTTCTCTGCGCTTCCACTGCCTTGCACAAAATGCACGAGTTCCATGCCTAAATGTTCATTTGTTTTGAAAGCCAAGTGGTCCACTCGAAAAGTGCACATCCAAAACAAACATCCCAAACTTGCATGGTCTGTCGATATCAAGCGCATATCAAAGATAAAGACTCTACAGGTGCGGCCAAAGAGAAAACACATAAACATCGCCAGCTTGGTGAAAAGACAAGAGAAACTGTTCTCACTCTGGAACAACTCGATGACTTTTTGATCGCGAGGTGTATCTGCCGAGACACAACGTCCGCTTGAAAAATAAGCGGGTGAGTTTTGACGGAAGCTTATTGACTGAAGTATGGGGATGCTACTGCTCCCCGAAGCGCCCAGCTATCACTCCGACAAGTCTGATACTGAAAAGAAAAAGCTTTCGCAATCTGCATCGTCATCAAATGGTAAATATAACAAATAATACATAAGTTTATAATATTTAGAACATATGATTTGGTTTTGATCAAATTGCAAAAATGTGCGTAAGCGAGGAACTGAATGAATCTATATTACACACTGAAAAGGATTTCTTTATTCTCGCCAAAAGGTACATAATATTAATGACACATGATGGATGATGACTCGTGCATTATATCGATGTTCAATGAATATGTAGGAAAGAGCAATCAAACAGACTTGAACAACATTTTGAAAAAGCCTGCTTACAAGAACACTGGATTTCCATGGATATGCTCGGAAGGTCTTCAATCACTCCAAGTGACACTGGAAGACGACAAGACATACGTCCTGCAAGACCAAAAGAGAAATGGACAATGCGGCTGGTGCGCACTGGCTCAAGCTTTGCTTGAAGACCCTGAGCAATGGTTCACTGTAAAGCTGAGCTTGTTAAATCATCTTCGACAAATACAAGAAGACCGCAAGGTGGCAGGCATATCGTGGCAGTCTGCTGCAAACGCTGCTTCAGCTCCAGAAGACTGGCTAGAGTCTCTTGCGGATGATGCAATTTGGCATCAGGAGATTATCAAAAGATATTCAGACGAGCATGCTTGGCTTGATGAACCAGTCCTTTGGCAGGTAGAAAAAGTGTACACCAATGCACATTTGTATTTCTATCAGCTCAGCGGGCCCATCGATGATTCAAAGACTTGCCTCATTTTATTGCAGCCTGATACACTGCAAACATGTCCGGAACGAACAAAACACATACGCCTTTTCCAGGAAATGCGTTCAGACTGTCAACGAAGACGGTGAACACAAACAAGTTTGCTTTCACTATCAAAAAATTGTCCCTGTACCACCTCTTGGAGCTGATACAGCTGCGCAGTCGATCGGATTATCAGAAAGCCATCCAGTAATTACTCCTGTTTCAAGGCACCTACCTGTCTACGTCAAACCTACATTTCCTCAGTATATTGATGTTCGATGGAATGATACCATGTCTGTTGTGAAAATTGACCATGACTACCTAGATGTTGCTGGTAAACCAGTGCCAACTGTTACGAAAGATGTCTTGCCGGTGGCATTTTCAAAATGGGAAGATTTCAAGAGACTTATCCCAAAAACAGACTTAAAAACTCATGATTCACTGGATCAAGCGACCACGAGAGGAACACAACTTCACAACGAAAGAGCCACTTGGTACTACAATGCACATCATAATTCTTGCAACGCGACAATATAGATAATGATTTCTTTTTTATTTTAGGATTCGTTCCTTCAATTTCAACAACAAGTGGATGCATGCGCCGCCCGCGACTGCGGATCCAGTGACGCTGGCACTGTTCAACTATGATTCCAACTTTGCGGCCGAGGGGTGGATTCCTGTTAGAGTGGAAGCAGTTGTACATAACCAAAAACATGGATATGCTGGCACCTGATGTCCTTTGGTACAATCCCAATCTGGATAGCTTTACGTTAGACGACCTGAAAGCTTCCAAGTATTACTCTCCAACCGATCGTGAAACCATCAAGTGCTCCCAAACCAACACTGTGTTTCAAAGTGTTGCAAACACACTGTATGAAAAAGGAGCGATGCAGCTTCGACTGTATTACGAAGCTCTCAAGGATCAAAATACATTCCAAGCCATCCGTGCTCAGTTTGGAAAAACGTCAGTGAGGTACCCCATCTAGT
>WBZZ01002693.1:40000-57500 GCA_019918135.1 Paulinella micropora
CCTTCTTCGTCAAGGCTGAAAGCGATGGAAAGACGAGAATTTCCTCCTCTTCCCTACCAAGAGAAGCCAGAAAGAATGTTTTCTTCCTTGGATTTTTCATGGTTTCGTCGCGTTCTACCCAAGCGAACGAATAATTCTCAGTTCTCTCCGAGGGGTTGCGGACGAAATATTTTCGCTCAGCATGAAAAGAATTTATGTTTTCCTTTCCAAGTTGAGCAAAGTTGCGCGGAACCCTAACTAACTTGGGGTTCTTAATCTCAGCAGAGGCTTCAGTTTCAAGTTCGCCCCAAGACTTCCAAAAACCTACAACCACATTCATTATCATTAAAGAGAAACAATAGAATTAGGACTTACCCTCCGCGAGATTGATTTCGCCGAGTTGGTCGGCTACTTCATTCGGCTCCCCCATATTCTATTACCCACACCAAAAGCATGTGTAATAGAAATTTCTTTTGAATGAGAGTGGGGTTGGAACCCCTGGTTTTAAAAAAACCGTGTATGTTGATTACACTAAGTCTTTTATTCCGAGTCGCTACCAACACTCTCGGTTCTATAGACTCTGTGCATGTTTCTATCGTTTTTACGATTAATACTATCATTTACGTATTCGTTAATTCCATCACTAGAGTATTTGTTAAAAGAAGAATCAAACGATAAATGTTCTTTCTCAATACCAGCAAGAATTCTATTCAAGACAATAGCGGTAAGTTGGCCACGATTATCATTTTTCCACTTATAGAAATTATCGCGTTCTTTTTTTTTTTTTTTTTTTCAATTTCTTTTTTCTCAAGCGAATAAGTTTATCCTTCTCTATTTCATTATTTTCAATAGTCAATCGTTCTAACATCTCATTGATAGCCTCAATCTTAATCTGGTCTGGCTGTTTCTTTTCAATAAGACGCGCAATTTCTTTATCCGTTTTAGAAATTCTTTCTTCGCATATTATTTTATCTTTCTTGAGTCTATCCCTTCCTGTTTGTCGTATTTCAAATTCTTCAATCCATTCATTTTTAGTTTTGGTTTCTCGCGGTATTAGAGACATGGTTTCCAATGAAAACCTGTCCAGACAGAATTCTGATTTTCTGTCTGACGCCTACAAACAGCCAGACACCGCGCTGTCTGGGTGTTGCTGGTGGTTTTCACGGAAATAGAATTTTCTAGAATTTGGTGTAATAAATGACACTTCAAATACCTTTTTTCTTGTATCACTGGTAGATATTCGCTATGGGTAAACTAATGGGTTCAACGGCGTCATTGAAATTTTAGGTTGCGGGTTCAATTCCGATGGAAGTTTGCTCATGACAAATAGTCTTTTATTTTTTTGCTTATAAATCCAATATTACCTTCGCCTTTTTTTTTCTCTTTGAAGTCCTGATATTCTCTGGTTGAATGTCTTCTCTTTTTAATAATTCTTTTGTCTTTTTTTCTTTAATAACTTCTTTAGTTTGCTCCTTCATATCTTTTTCTTCGTCAATTGGTTTATCAAAATCAGTCTTTAATAAATCTCTTGGACTTACCAACTCATCGTTATTTAATATGATTTTGAATCCCTTTCGTCCCTCGACTTTGTAAATAATTTTGCTGAAAGTCTTACCGCCTTTGGAGAAAACATTCAGATTGTTTTCTTTTCTTCCACTATCCCCTACTTCAAATTCTTCAATTAAATTATCACGTGTTATCGCTTGTTTATTTTGGTCTCTCCCAAAAAATACATCCGCTGGTTTTGCCTGAATTCCTCTATGAAGTTTATGATTATAAGCATCTACTAAGTCTTGAATATAACTAACCCAATCAAAATTACGATTGGTTTCAAATAAAAGGTCAAGCCATCTCCTAATACTCCTTATCACTATCAACAACCGCGAGCGCTCTATGGTCGCCAACTTCAACGACATCATGTTTAATTCCATTTTCAATAAAATATTCACGAGTTGCTCCTTTATATTCTCCACCGCTGTCAGTAGTAATTGACTTTGGTTCATATTTGATTGATTTCAAAGCATAATATACTTCTTTTGCTGTTTTATTTTTTAATGGAATGATTATTAAATATCGTGAATGGCAATCAATTCAAACAAGCATCCAAGCATAGCCCTTATTTCCTTTCTTGTCTTTTATCTTACTCATATCCGCTAAGTCAAGAAAGACTTGGTATATAGTATTCCATATTTTCGGGTTCTTTTTCTGGTGGTGAATTGGGCTTCTTCTTCTTTTGTTTTAACTACTTCTCCCGTAGGCGTATCCTCTAATTGACTATTACGATTTTGATTATTAATAATTGTATGTTTATGGTCTAAATCAGGCATTCTATATAATTAATTTTATTTTTTACGATGTTTTAGAATAAGCGAAAGTGCGACAGCACGAAGCGCTATTCTAAAATATCTAGAACTTTAAAAACATCCGCGAGACATCGTCATTATTTTTTTCTTTCTTAGCACCTGAAGATTGATTATACACTTTTACACTTACACTGCTTGACTTTTTACCTTTACCTTTCTTTACTGGTATTTTCTCTTCGCTTTCTTTACTGGTATGCTCTCTTCAGGCTGAGGCTCTTGCTTCTTTTTCTTCGCTCTCTTAGTTTCCGCCTTCGCTCTTTTGATTTTCATCTTAGCCATCTTTTCCGCAATGATATCAGTGAAATCAACCTCATCCTCACTCTCACTCTGCTCAGGTGTGTCATCTTGTTCCTTCTCATTAATGATATTGGTTGCTAAATTCTTATTTTCTATCTCTGCTATTTTTCTCTCCATATCTTCGTCTTCGTTTTTAACCGCGTTTCGGTATTGCGCCAAAACATTTTTAGCATGCTCCATCTTTCGTTGTTTCGCTTTCGCTTTTATTCCTTCCACAGCATTACCCCAATTATTACGACTTGCTTCGGGGGACGGCATTTTTAGAATTGCGCTTTCGTTTCACTTTCGCTTATTCTAAAAGTATTCTATACTAAGATTAATATATTTTAGTATTTTTAATAATTAATTAATTGATATTTGACAATCTCACTTCTATCTTGCAAATCGCAAGATTTTTTCGTTTATTGTCAAACATCGTTTTAAAATAAAATTTTATTCTAATAATATATGAAAAGATTTTCTAAAACACACGAAAGCGAAGCGAAAGTGTGAATTTAGAAATTCAATGTCGCAATATAAATCACTCTTAGGCCTTAATGAGTTGGCTGTTGATGGTTTAAATATACTTAACTTAGACTTAACCAATACCAACATAGTGGGCTTAACACAGACAGAGTCCCAGAAGATGATGACCCCGCAAATCTTTATTACACTGACGGCCGATTTGATACAAGGTTATCAAGCAAATCAACGACTGATATCAAAGAAGGAAAAAATTTATACTACACAGAGCAACGAGTAAGGGATAATGACGAAGTCAAAGCCTCAACTCAACACCGCTCTAATACAAGTAATCCGCACCAAACCAGTCTATACAATCTCATAGACACAAACATATTCGCACAAGCGAGCGGGCAATACTTAACTTACAACGATGTAGAAAGCAAATGGAAGAATACAGCCCTTGGTTCGATTGATACACTTTCAGATGTGGTAATAACCGCGCCGATAGCGATGAATAGTTATCTAACATATAATTCAATAAACTGGGTAAATAAAACATTTCCGATAAATGTTGATGAATTCGGCAATATTAGTATGGGAAGGAAGAATATAACAGGAGTTAATTTATTAAATACGAAAGATGTTGATGAATGGATATTTGAGCACCAAGATAATAATGATAAAGTTTCAGCGAGTGGAAGTATAGATAGCCACAGCGATGTTACAATAACAGGCTTCCCAGCAGATAACCAATTACTCATTTATAGCACGGGGCAATGGAGAAACACCACACCACCTTTTCTTAGATTAGACGGCACTGCTAGTATGACGGGAGGACTAAATATGGGTGGTTTTGCTATTTCTGGGGCTTCTACATATAATGGAATTAATCTCGCAAACCTCGCAGTTGATGGTTCGGTGGTTAAACTAACAGGAGACCAAACCATAGCGGGTATTAAGACATTCAGCAGTATAATAAATGCTAGTGCGGGTATTGATATGAAAAGCCAAAGCATAACAAATGTAAATCAACTAAATGGCAGGTCTATCACAACTTGGCTATCAGAGCACGATACTAACACGGCTAAAGTGTCGGCAAGTGGAAGTATTGATACACATAGCGATGTGATTATAACAACAGCATCAGACAATCAACTACTAATTTATAGCACAGGTCAATGGCGAAACGTGGCATCACCCTTTCCTAGATTAGACGGCACTGCTAGTATGACGGGAGGGCTAAATATGGGAAACCAAAGCATAACAAATGTGAATCTTGTTGATGGTGTGGATGTTTCTGTCCTTGATAGTTTGGCGGTTAAAACCTCAGGAAACCAAACAATAGCAGGAATCAAGACATTTAGCAGTGGTGTTGAAATTACTGGAAATTCAATAAATTCAACAACAAAAGGAACATTCATTGTTTTCAATTCTACCAGTAATATCGGCTCTATTGCTAGTTTGGATATGAACACGGCAACATATTACAACTTTGAAATTTCTGCGAAAAAAATAAGTTTTATTATTGACGGGACGATTGTTTCGTGGTTTAATGCTACTGGCTTAGATTGTAATAGTAGTCGGATTGTTAATCTGGGGGCACCACAAAATGCGAATGAAGCGGTAAATAGGCAATATCTGGATGACAATTGTGTGAAACTAACAACAGACCAAACCATAACAGGAAGTAAAACATTTAATGGTGCGAGCACTACTATAAAATATCTAACTTTAACGAACAATGCAGATTTTAATAATCAAACTATCACTAATGGTGGAAATATAACATATAATGGGGCGAGGATATTAAACCAAAATGGAGGAGATATATTCTTTTCACAGACATCAGAAGATTATCGGTATTTCTTATTTACTCTAAATACTGCTACAAGTGGAACCGCGAACCAACGAGGTTATGTATTTACGAATGTAGCATTTGATGCAAAAGGGGCGGGACTTTATATTTCAAAACTTTTGGATAATAAAAGTGCTTCGTCTGACATTGTCCGTTTTAACAATGCTGGGGGTATGCGGTTTTATGGTGCTTTGGATATGAATGCAAACAACATAACAAATGGTGGAACAATAACGGGAACTACATTAACGGCAACTGCTGGTATGACTACAACGACTTTAACGGCGAGCGGATTATTAACAGCAGATGGCGGTTGTAAGTTATCTATTCAAAATAAAGTAGATGGAGGAAATGGGCAAGGTATATTTCTGTGGGATACAGACAACTCAGGATGGGGAATTTATATGGCTCAACCAGGGGCAGGTAAAAGTCTATCTGGAGGGTCTGCGGTTGCTGGCAACGATATTTCAGGCTTTGCTGTAAGATTTAGGTCTGGTTTTGCTTCGTCGGATGGTTTTGTGTGGGAAAATTCTAATGAGCAATTGTTAATGTCATTAAATGGGGCAAACGGGACTTTATGGACAAAAGGATTAATAACGGCGAGTGCGGGTATATCAACAACAACGGCAACCGCAAGTGGATTAATAACGGCAAATACGGGTATATCAACAACAACAGCAACCGCAAGTGGATTAATAACGGCAAATGCGGGTATATCAACAACAACATTAACTGCGAGTGGATTAATAACGGCAAATGCGGGTATATCAACAACAACATTAACTGCGAGTGGATTAATAAAGGCAAATGCGGGAATTACATACACAGGCACACTATCATCGGCATTAGCATCAACTAATGGGGCAAAAATAGCAATTCAAGGACAAACAGACGGGACGAATGCGAGAGGAATATTTGTATGGGATGCTACTGATTCAAACTGGGGGATTTATATGTCTCAGTCTGGGAATAATAAGTCATTAAGTGGAGGAACAGCACCAGCAGGAGGAGGTGGAGGATTAACTTCTTATGCTATTAGATTTAGAGTGAATGGTTCTTCAACGAGTAGGTTCATATGGGAGAATAATTCAAATACTGCTTTAATGTCATTAAGAGCGAGCGATGGACAATTATGGGTATTGGCTAGTCCTATCGTATATTCAGACAGGAGAAAAAAAGAAGATATAAAGGAATGCTTAGGCTTAGATTTTATTAATAAGTTAAATCCAGTCTGCTATCGCATGATTGATGATTTAAAAAAATGTAGGACTGGCTTAATAGCACAGGAATTAGAAGAAATTCTAACAGAAATAGATATGCTAGATTTTGGCGGTTTTATAAAAGAAACAATTATGGTTCCGTGTCCAAAGCAAAGAAAAGAATGCGAATTGAAAGGTGTGAGTGTTAATCCAGAAGATGTTAAATGTGTTGATAGTGGTGATGTCAGTTATGGTATAGGGTATTCCGAGTTTATCGCCCCGTGAATTAAAGCGGTTCAACAATTATCAGAAAAGGTAGTTAATTTAGAAAAAGAAAATAAACTTTTACTTAATATACTACAAGACCAAGCAAATCAATTAGCAGAAATACGAGCAGTCGTTTTTGATAATGTCAAATAATACAACCAGACTTCACAGACCACCACCTATTATGGATATGGATGGCGAACTAACTCCAGAATTAAAGTCTCGTGTTCTTGAAGTAGAACTAAAGACTGAGGAAAAAAAGTAGAGCACGAATTGGAAGATAACTGGAATTGTTGTTGTATAAAAAACAGACCGACAGACAGCCGACTTATTAAATACTTATTTCAAATGGGTGTCATCATTGCCATTTTAACCCTTTGTATCGTGAGGCTATCTGAAAAGAACTTGCTAATACTTATGTCGGTATTTTGACATTGCTTATCGGCATTTGCCTTCCATCGCCTTCTAGTTCAAAGAAATGAACACTCGTATAAATGTATTTTATACCAAGAACTATCGCTGGCACAAATTAAAGGAATGGCTTCTTCAAAACTAACACACCAATCACTCATAGGCTTATACACACATTTAAATTTAGTTTCTATTCCTTGCTTTATACAATAAGCACAACTCTCATTCTTTTTTTCGCTTACCCGTGAGTAAAAATCGCAGGCAGTCCGTCCTAGCACAAATCTCCAAAAAGTTGGAGATATCATAAACAAGAATATTAAAATCATTTTTTTGTATTATACAAAATATATGATGACGGAGCACAAATGCCAAAAGATTATTTTTCTGAGCAATGATTTTGCTGGAGGAAGCAAAACATTTAATAAAAATATCCAAATGTCATTCACACCCACCAAAATGAATGTAAAATTTATCCACTATATGAACGACCAGACGGAAACCAAAACCAGAATTCTTTATATGGACAGAATTGGAATTATCGGCACATTCTCCGACAGCACAACAGCAAACATTTCAAATCTCGGTTATAATTTGGGCGTTGTTGGATGGATGGATGGACAATATACATTTAAAGTCCTTGAAACCGACAGCGGAAATATTGACACAGGAAATTTAGCGGGAAGAATTGTTGTGTGTTTGGAATTCGTAGGGTAATAATATAAGATGGAGAAGTTGAATAACGTAAAGGTTAGACCAGTAAAACAAGAGGGTGATGGAAATAAAAAAGCAAAAGGTTATAAATTATTCAACGAGCCGTATGCCAACATATTTCTACTCGCCCGTAAGAAGAGCGGGAAAACGACAGCACTCTTTGAAATACTGAAACGGACGACAGACAGAAAAACAAGGATTATCATTATTGCTTCAACAATACACAAGGACTACATTTATTAAGCAATGGTTAAGCACTTTAAGAACAGGGGAAACCCGATGGCTGTATATACCTTTCTCAAATCAGATGCTAATCTCCGACGTGTCGGAGATAGTGTCATTGATTATGAACTTGACAAACTGAACAAACCAGATGAAGAACAGGAAGGCGAAATTAAACAGGATGATAAAGAACCTATGGAGAAACCACAATTTCTTTATTTTGGAAAAGAAAAGAAACAGATAAAGGAGGCACCAAAGGAACGACCAAGTAAGTATATTTCTCCAGAGGTTGTTTTTGTTTTGGATGATTTAGGGAGCGGTTTAAGAGATAAGTCCGTAAGCGATTTGTTAAAAAAGAACAGACACTATAAATCAAAGGTGATTATGTCTAGTCAGTATCTGAACGACCTACGACCAGAAGCCATTAAGCAGTTAGATTATTTATTAATCTTTCCAGGCCAGTCTCAGGACAAAATGGAACTCGTGTATAAACATTTAGACCTATCTTTTGATTTTGATTACTTTCTTCAAAAGTATCACGAAGCAACAAAGGAACGATTTAATTTTCTTTATGTTTCAAGTGTTGATGATGAATTACAGAAGAATTTTAATTTTCGTCTTAAGTAAAATAATATTTTTTATAATGATTTTTGGAGGTAAAGTTTCGCTGAAGATATTTGAAAATCCACACTTCCGCTACCGCTCCCGTGTGTTTTTCAAATATCGAAAACAGATTTATTTTTTTCATAATAAAAAAAACGATGTTTTAGAATAAGAGAGATATCTGACGATCAGTCAGATTGAGCGCAATTCTAAAATATCTATACAATGGTCGCTAAAACCAAAATATCAAAGGCTGAGGTAAGACCCCCACGAGTACATAGAAATAAGAGCGGAAGGCCTTATATTATCCAGAAGGGTAAAAAATATTATCTTAATTTTGGTAAGAAAACAAATGATTTAAGCACATTACAAATTGTTAAACTTTTTATGAAATATATTGGTAATAAGCCAAAGTCGCAAAGGGCTAGTCGCAAACCAAGGGAAAAAATAATCAAATCTGATTTCAATCGTCTTGAACATGAGAACCGAAACCAGATACAAAGCAACTTACAAAGGAAATATGAGTTAATACATGATGAGGAAGCAAAGGAAAAGAAGAAAAGGGATGAGATAGAAGAAGAAAAGAAAAGGCTAGAACGAAAAGACGTAGCAGATGCTAAGGAAAGACAAGATATAATGGATAGGGAACACAAAAGAGAACTAGCGGATATTGATGAACGGCAAGAACAAAAAGCCAGAGAACTAAGAAGGGAGCAAAAACTCATAGAAGATGTAAAATATGAAGAAGACAGAAAAAATAGGATACAAGCATTACCACCGCCACCACAATATCAATATATTATGCCACCACAACATGGACAGCCACAAGCACCGCCATTAGGAGCACCGCCACAAGCACCGCCATTATGAGCGCCGCCACAAGCACCACAATTACCTAATTTAGGAGATGAAGCACCATTGAAAACGAAAGAGCAATATGAGGAAGAAAAAAAGCAAAAGCAGAAAGATATTGAAACACTGAAATTAGCAGGATATACAGATAAGTTCATAAAAAAGATGAGTCGTAAAGACTTACAAAAAGCCAGCCAAGATATTCAGACGGCTATAGCCACAGCGACATCTTTAGAGGAACAAAAAAAGTTAGCAGAAGAATATAAAGAAAAACTTGAAAAGGAAGAAAAGAAAGCAGAAGAAAAGGGTAAGCATTTTGAACATTTACAAATTAATCAATTTTTAATCTCTGCATTTTCAAAAACTTATCACCCAAACATTACTATAAAAGAGTTAGCACAGGCTTTAAAAAAGAGACTAGATAGTGATGGACATAAAAAATTAAATTACAAAGACACTTCAAAGTGGATTATTGACATGATTAAAAGGTTTAATATTGATGTTGGAAATGAAAAGGAAAACGTAAAAAGAAAAGTAGCAGATTATGCTAGACATGAAGAGTATATGGGGTATCTCCAAAATGTTGGAGATGTTAAACAAAAAGGTAGTGGAGCGAAGACATTAGAAGAATTAATTGATAAGGTATTTTCAATAAAAATAATTAAAAAATATTTAACCCGCAAAGATTGGAAACACACAATGAACAAACATGATTTTGTAAATACTCTAACGAACAAAATGACTATAGACCCAAATGTAGATAAAACAAGTTTCAAATGATTTGAATATTGACGAGGGAATGCCCCAACCGCTACCCCCGAGCGTCGCGGAGACAGCCATACCCCCGAGCGTCGCGGAGACAACCTACCCCCGAGCGTCGCGGAGACGCCACAGCAACCAGATACAGAGCCAGAGCCACAGCAACCAGATGATATTCACAAATCCGCTCTCCCGCCTTCGACTCCCGAGCGCTTTGTAAACATCGATGGGGAGAGCAATATTGAAAAACCCATGGACGATGTTTATCAACAAACGGGAATGAGTGAAATGAATGAGAGTGTAGTTGATAAATATCGGGGACTAATGACTAATGAAATAGACGACATAATGAAAAAATATGGATGGTATCTCGGAGCAATAGCCAGTGATGAAATCAACAAGTTGAAGCCCGGAAGCAGAAAACGATACGGATTTATTATGAATTTGGACAATCACAAGCAAGCAGGGTCTCATTGGATCGCAGTATGGATAAGTCTAGATAAAGACAGGAGTGTTGAAGTCTATGACCCCTTAGCACTTTATGAACCTACTGAAGACTTTCAACAACAAATGAAACAACTAATAGACAAAAGCCAGCCAAGCACATACCTGCTTATGAAAGTAAATCAAGTAAAGCAACAATCAAACACCTCAGACACGTGCGGTGGCATAGTATGAGATTTTTAATGGAGCGAGCGAAAGGCAACAGGTTTAAGTTTGCTACTGGCTACACAGACTTAAAAGAAGAAGAAGCGGAGAAATTAAAAGCACAGAATGGGTATGGTTTTGACACCTTTTTATAAAAGATATTCGTAAATCCACACTCTCATTCGTTTCACTCATTTTCGTGTGTTTTACAAATATCGTATCCCATTTAATTTTTTCCAAAATAAAAAAACGATGTTTTAGAATAAGCGAGAGTGAAACGAAAGCGCTATTCTAAAATATCTATATCATGGAGTATAAGGGAGGCCGTGCGAGTGGTATCTATTACATAAATAGCAAAAACAGAATAACTGGCACAGACAGCGACTTTACACACGAAGTCAATATGAAGGGGCTAGACAATCCCACACATTGTAAAATACTTCATATATATGTGCCGAAGTCGTATTACTCTGTGGCTTCACCATATAATATTTTTACTCTTAGCGAAGACGGGTATGAGGCTTTAATTACGATACCTGAGGGAAACTACACGATGAACAATCTAAAAAATAAACTGGCCGAGGTGCTAACCGCGGAAAGTCCGAATGACTATACTTATGTTGTCTCAAGCAACAATACAAACACGGAAGCGGAGGATGGTAAATTAACATTCAGTGTTTCAAATAACGGAAGCATTCAACCGCGGTTTATATTTGATGGTGATACCCGTATTCACGAGGTTATGGGATTTGATAAATTCAACATATTTCTTCGCTAATGATTTTATTAAATCGCCAAATGTAATTATTCTAACTGGTGAAAAGACTTTATGCCTTCAATCTGACTTAGTTGGTGAAGGAGATAATCACGTGCTACAAGAAATATACACTGCCAACAAAATTCCATTTGGCGCCGTTATATACGACGGAAGTGGGTCTGAGTATGGTAAGAAATTATCAACTAGTTTAAATAATGTATATAGGTTTTATCTTACACACGAAAACGACCAAGCGATTAATCTTAATGGGTTAGGTATTGTAATGACATTATTAATTTACAGAGAGACTAATTATTTTAATTTATTTACATCATTTTTTAATTTGTTAAAATCTAGGTAATTAATTTTAATTTTAGAATTATTTATTTTTTCTATAAATATATATATCTATTATACATAATAGATTGTGAATTAGTTAATAATCTCAACTGCCTAAAAATCAAAAACAAAAAATGCCAACTCAACACGGCGGAGAATTAGACTTCAGTAAGACTGACTACATCAGTGCTTCTTATCGTTTGAATAAACTCGCCCCTCGTGAGGGTTCTGGAACATTTGAAGTCACCACTGCTGGCGGACAAGAACGAAGTTTTGACCTTATTAGCCGACCTTTTAATCTCGCTCGGTCTTATTTGAGTTTTACTTATACTATGAGAGCGGCTGGTGCCAACACTTATACTAGAATTTTTATGGACTGCCTTTCACAAATTAGCCAGATACAACTTCAGACCCGTAGCGGTGTTTATCTGTGCGACCTTAACCATCTCAGAATGGTAACTAAGATGCTGTGGAAACCAGAAATGAGTTTGAAGGATTTCCTAGACCTTCCTAACCACGGCGATGCTAGTGGTTGGGGGTGTATGCTCCAAAAGTGTAATGCTAACGGCTTGATTAACATTAATGCTACTGAAGCTATTAGAACAGCCTTTCGTGCGGCGACTGATGATGCTAACGATGTTGCCGCCTCTACTCAGGCTCTATTGCGTGAGCCAGTGATTTCTGCTCGTCGTCATGATGATGCTGCTCTAACGACTGGAGTTGGAGCACTATCAGCCATAAATGTTAATTACAACGAGGCGAAGTATCTTGTGGGAAGTGGAGCGAATGCCACTTTGGCTATAAATGTTAAAATTCCTTTGGGTATGATTATTAACACTATTTTCGCACTTGATAAGACTATTATGTTTCCAGAAATTTTGACTATGCGGATTGTGTGGGGTGCTACTGACAGAACCTGTTATATGGTGACGAATGGTGCGGCTACTTGTATTAGCACTGCTTATCTTGCCGCAGCAAATGCTACCATGACTATGGCTGTATCTGCTGATGTCACCAATCTTGCCTTGTTTCTTGCGGTTGAAACGAACCCTGATGTCATTCAATCAATCCAGCAGAAGATTGCTAGCCCCGAAGGCATGAACTTCAATATTGATTATCCATATGTTTATAAGAATACTACACAAGCAAACACAAGCCAACACATTATTATGCGATTTGACAGAGGCCACGGTCGCCGTTTGAAGAAGATTTATCACTCTGTTTTTAACACAGAAGAAAGAAAGAACACAGCCTATGACAACGATAATCGTGGCGCTACTAAGGTTGTCAATTTTTACACTACTCTGGATGGTTCCCGCCAGCAAGAATTCAACATTGACACTGCGAGCGAAGAAGACTATATGTATTTGAAGCCAAAGGTTGAGGGTTCGTCCTTGTTGAATAACGATGTGTATAAATACAATTGGTTCTGGGTTGATGCTCGGGATAATACCCGCCCGCTATGGAGCAAAGACAAAAATGAAATCAGCGGTTTAAGTCTTGATACTGAGCGACGATGGGAGTTTATTGCGACCACCGCGAATGCCGCCTACAACCATTACACCGTGGCCATTACTCAGCGGGAGGTACAGGTTAAGGCAAATATGATTACAATCTCATAGATATTTGTAAATTCACACTTTCGCTTCGCTTTCGTGTGTTTTACAAACATCGATGTTTAATAAAATATTTTTTTTTTATGTTAATAATATAGGTAATCGACATTTGTGAATTTTGCGAAAGTCGAAGACGAAAGCAAAAGATCACGAATGTCTCACCAGAGAAATTTAATCGCAGAAAATCCTGACGGCGAATTTATAAACGTCAGCGTTGGATATGATGGACACGTTGAAACAAATAATTCAAAAACCGCTTTTGGCGAAGCAGTAGTAGGTCAATTAACGCCAGTTTTACAAGAAATCTTTCCATATACCATTAATACTAGGATATGGACAAAAACAGAAACAAAAGCGTCTGTGTCATTTTTGTATAATATAACTAAACATTCGACAATCTTGGGGGTATCCCTTTTTCCGAAATTTTCCATGAAGTATATGGACTTTTTTGAAAACGTGTGGAAATGAAAGGAAATCAATTCACTGATTGCAGAACATATAAAAATAATATTAAAACATGTTTTTATTAATTGTAATACACTTTAACTTCATCTTCAGAGGTGGGCAGGAACCGGTCCGACACGGTAATCTTTCTCCTTTTTCATAGTCCCGGCTACTATGAATCTATGATGATAACAATGCCCAACATGCAGAATTTGCTTTTAAGTTTGTTTATCTTTGTTTACATTAAGCATTTTACTTTATTATGATAATAAACATTGCTTTTACCTACAATAAATTCCCCCCGGGGGGCGGGGGGAGGGGGGAGGGGGGAACGGGGGAGGAAGAGAAGTGCGATGTCGCCACGCAAAATACATAGATTCTACAACAAAATTTCTTTAATTACTAAAAAAAATAATAAATCTAACTCCGTAATATCATACTAACTAAATTAGAAGTTTGTTTAACTCTTGCACGCGACAAACGTTCTTAATCACGCTTTCGACCATAACAAACCTGCCAGTGCAAAAAATTACGATTAATACTACACTACTACAAAGAAAAAAAACACAAAACAAATTCAAACATCTTTCAGATGAAGGAGAAAAGTGAAAGCTATGCAAACTACCTGGTGCGTGCATTTGAAGTTAGCGCCGAGTCAGCGCAAGCGATGCTAAAACAAACTCCCATGCGTTAGGTGAGCTGGGAGCGGTGAGACCGGTGCCGCGTTGGGGGGTGGAAGGTGAGTTACCAGCAGACAGAGCGCCAGCTGCCATCCGCGCGATGAGATCCTCCAGCAAGCTTTCTCTCTCGCTCTTACTATTTTTGTTGTTGTTGTTGTTGTTGTTGCTGTTGTTGTTGCTGATGTTGTTGTTGTTGTTATCATTATCATCATAGTTTTTCTTGTTCTTGTTATTCTTCTTCATCTTCTTCTTCACTCTCTCGTTCTCTTCTTCTGAGCTTTCCTCCTCCTCCTCCTCCTCCTCCTCCTCCTTCTCCTTCTTCGAATTCTTCCTCTTTCTTCTCTCCTCTTCCCGTTGTCGCTTCTCTTGCGCCTCTTTTTCCTTCCGATCTTGCGCTTCTTTTTTCTTCCTTTCCTCCTCTCTCAACTTTCTTTCTTCTGCTAGCATTTCCTTAATGGATGCGGCTTGTTCTGACATTGCCTTGTTCACAAGATCCTGAACGACTTCTTTCGACACGCCGGCGGACGAACTACCCTGAATACAATACCGGTCGCCGTTGTTTTGAAAGAAGTCGTTCATTTCTTGCGAACAAGGCAGTGGCAGAACAAACCAACAGCAACGACAACAACAACAACAAAGAATAATAATAATAATAATAATAATAATAATAATAATAATAATAATAATAATAATAATAATAGTATATCTCCTGCCAATTGCTGAGACAAAAGGCCATGTGCATCCAGTCCTCCATTCCATAAGGAAAGTCTCCACACCAATCGGTGGAATAAAGGAAGTGACGGCATAGAACATCACTCTAGGAGCTTTATACCAATCAGCCCATGGAAAGGGACCGATGGCCTATGTACTCCCTAAATAATAATAATAATAATAATAATAATAATAATAATAATAATAATAATAATAATAATAATAATAATAATAATAATAATAATAATAAAGTTTGAAAAAAAATGTCAGCGCTTCCCGTTAGAGAGATTATACTCGGAAAAAAAAAGACAGGGAAAGGCTCACTGATAGAATGCCACACACACTAGCTAGCCATACTAAAGCTAGTAGCTATACTCCCCTCTCTAAACTATATGCTGCGGCGCCCAAAGAGACCTTTTGACCCCCCCCCCCCGGGGGCCCCCCCCCTCACAAAAAAAAAGAAAAAGAAGAAGAAGGAGTAGGAAAGATTATACCTCAACGACATGTCCACTTCATCAGCGTCGACCGCGGGCTTTTTGGACTTCGGCTTGCCTAGTCACGTCAGAAATTAGAAACACTGAAAAAAAAGCACACAAAAAAAGATGAAATTTGCTAGTACCTGGCTTTTTCTTGCTGGACCCCTTAGGCATAGGAGGCTCAGGGGTCTCTTCTTCTTCAGGGACGTCTGGAACGTCTGGAACATCGTCGACGTCGATGGATTCTGCACAAAGAACCAAACAATATTACATACATCCTTCATTTTTCATTACATACAATGTTGCTACCGAATCTCAGTTTTTTTGGCCTGCCCGAAGAGCGAGGCTCAGTCGGGCCCTTTTTCTGATTCTTCTTCTAACGTTTCAGGCGAGCATGCAGTAAATATGCAAAATAAAGAAAAGGAAGATGCCAAAAAAAACAAAAACAAAAACAAAAAAAAAAAAAAAAAAAAAAAAAAAAAAAAAAGATGGAGCTGGTGGAGAAAAAGAATAATAACATGTATATGAAGAAGAAAAAGAAAAATGGAAGAAGAAGAGGAAGAAGAAGAAGAAGAAGAAGAAGAAGAAGAAGAAGAAGAAGAAGAAATGACCTTGTTTGCTTCGTACAGAAGCAAAAGCTCCCGCTTCCGCCAGTTGCAAATCATAGGCGGGTTCGTGGGGTTACCGACGTAGAGGAGCCACGCGGGCTTCACCTGCTTCTCGAAGTCCATCGGCGACGGATCAAGCATGCAAGAGTGTTTAAGGTTAAAACCAAAAAAACCCATGAGCTGATATTGGATTTCGTCAGCCTTGCCATCGCCGTCAGTGTCGACCTCGCGCGCAGCAAAAATGAAGCGCTTCGATCCTGCAACATCCAAGTATAAAAAATATGTGCAGCTTGTGAATTTTGAAAAACATACAGTACCTCGATTGACTTGCGCAGGAGTCTTCTTGCGCCAACCAATGGGAAAGACAATGAAGAGCCTGCAAATAAAAAATAAACAATCAGTTTATAAAAATCTTTCATACTTATAGGGAAAAAGACCCGGGAGCACAAGTTGAAGTTTCACCCTCACATGTCTCCACTTGCGTGGACGCCTTCAGTTCGAAATTGTTGTACTTTGTAAGTGCAACGTCGAGCGCGAGCGCCCCCTCCCGATGTTTGTTGTCCTCGGATGTGAACTTAAAGAGCAAGCTAATTAAAGCAGCAGCAAAAGAGGAATAATAATAATAATAATAAAAAGAGAGTTTAAATTAAAAAAAAATGGCAGCGCTTCCCGTTAGAAGAAATATACTCGAAAAAAAAAACAGGGAAAGGCTCACTGATAACTGATAGAAGGCCACACACACTAGCTAACTATACTAAAGCTAAGTATCTATACTCCCCTCTCTAAACTATGCTATCGAATAATAATAATAACAATATAATAATAATAATAATAATAATAATAATAATAATAATAATAATAATAATAATAATAATAATAATATGTATCGTCTGCCAATTGCTGAGCCAAAAGGCCATGTGCATCCAGTCCTCCATTCCATAAGGAAAGTCTCCACACCAATCGGTGGAATAAAGGAAGTGACGGCATAGAACATTAATCTAGGAGCTTTATACCAATCAGCCCATGGAAAGGGACCGATGGCCTATGTACTCCCTAAATAATAATAATAATAATACTATATCTGAGGCGTACTGATGCAGCTAATGGCATATCCTCAACGGACATAAGCCTCCAATACCCTTTTTCGAGGTCCTCCACCCCCCCGTGTCAGTCTCTCGCCTGATGATCGGGGCCACCGATGGAGCTCCTGAGGGCAAGACTGCACTAAGCCGAGGTTATTCCGCAGTCCAGCAACCTCT
>WBZZ01002693.1:60000-115859 GCA_019918135.1 Paulinella micropora
CTCCAAATCGCCTTTGCCCTGCATGTTGCACATTAAATAAATAAGTAAGTAAGTAAGTGAGCAAACATATACCAGATCATGCTTGCAAAAGACGGCGTGGGGAATCTCCACACAATCAAAGGGCAGCACGTCTGCAGACCCGTTGATTTTAAGGAACAATTCCCCACGCGAATTTTTGAGAATGGCTTGCAGAGTCTTGGCAATGTGCTTCGTAGACATGCCAGAGTCAGAAAGTGATCCTACACGTTGACAAACGAGCAAAATGAGTTGAATTCCAAAGACATAACTACCAGTCAGCGCCTTCAACCTTAAAATTTTTCTCGGGCCGGTCTGAAATTTGAACGTGTGGAAAAAGGGTCGTGTTATTATCAAACTTTTGTGCAGAGATTTTATTAAGAGCATGACATTTCGAGAAGATGTAACAGCATTCCCGCTCTTTCCCCAGCTCAGAATGAGCGGGAATGCTATTCTTTTTTTCTGTACACAACAATCTGTGGAAAAAACTCTGCACAAAAGTTTGTGAAAAGCGACCGGCATGATTTTGCATTTCCTTCCTACGTACTCTCAACTCATGTCATCCCTTGCATGTTTCTGCTATAACGTGTTTGTTGAAGCTATAAATGTCATTTCCTAACATTGCACGACCCAGCTTAATCTATTTTTCATAAACCAGCAATTCGATGAAACTCGTTTTCGGACTTGCTGTTTTGCAAACTTTTGTGCAGAGATTTTATTGAGAACATGACATTTCGAGAAAATGTAACAGCATTCCCGCTCTTTTCCCAGCTCAGAATGAGCGGGAATGCTATTCTTTTTTTCTGTACACAACAATCTGTGGAAAAAACTCTGCACAAAAGTTTGTGAAAACCGACCGGCATGATTTTGCATTTCCTTCCTACGTACTCTCAACTCATGTCATCCCTTGCATGTTTCTGCTATAACGTGTTTGTTGAAGCTATAAATGTCATTTCCTAACATTGCACGACCCAGCTTAATCTATTTTTCACAAACCAGCAATTCGATGAAACTCGTTTTCGGACTGCTGTTTTGCAAACTTTTGTGCAGAGATTTTATTAAGAGCATGACATTACGAGAAGATGTAACAGCATTCCCGCTCTTTTCCCAGCTCAGAATGAGCGGGAATGCTATTCTTTTCTTCTGTACACAACAATCTATGGAAAAAACTCTGCACAAAAGTTTGTGAAAACCGACCGGCATGATTTTGCATTTCCTTCCTAGTACGTACTCTCAACTCATGTCATCCCTTGCATGTTTCTGCTGCAACGTGTTTGTTGAAGCTATAAATGTCATTTCCTAACATTGCACGACCCAGCTTAATCTATTTTTCACAAACCAGCAATTCGATGAAACTCGTTTTTGGATTGCTGTTTTGCAAACTTTTGTGCAGAGATTTTATTGAGAGCATGACATTTCGAGAAGATGTAACAGCATTCCCGCTCTTTTCCCAGCTCAGAATGAGCGGGAATGCTATTCTTTTCTTCTGTACACAACAATCTGTGGAAAAAACTCTGCACAAAAGTTTGTGAAACTGA
Source organism: Paulinella micropora (assembly GCA_019918135.1). Taxonomy (NCBI): domain Eukaryota; phylum Cercozoa; class Imbricatea; order Euglyphida; family Paulinellidae; genus Paulinella; species Paulinella micropora. The sequence continues at coordinate 61,554 of WBZZ01002693.1, forward strand.
CCGGCATGATTTTGCATTTCCTCTTCAATATATTATTATTATTATTATTATTATTATTATTATTATTATTATTATTATTATTATTATTATTATTATTATTATTATTATTATTATTATTATTATTATTATTATTATTATTATTATTGTTGTTGTTGCTTGGAGCTGCCTTGCGGGGGTGTCAGTAGAGCCTATCGTCAAATCTTCGTACTCCCCTCACGGGTGAGACGATGGAGGCACATGTGCAGAAATGCATTCGCCATTGACTGAGAAGCACTATTATTATTATTATTATTATTATTATTATTATTATTATTATTATTATTATTATTATTATTATTATTATTATTATTATTATTATTATTATTATTATTATTATTATTATTATTATTATTATTATTATTATTATTATTATTATTATTGAGTCTTTGGAGCGGAGCTGCGTCACCGAACGGCCCCGTGCTACCAATGGAGGCACATGTCCGACAGGATCAAAGGCCAATTGACTGATAAATCTATTATTATTATTATTATTGTTATTATTGTTATTATTATTATTATTATTATTATTATTATTATTATTATTATTATTATTATTATTATTATTATATAGCATAGTTTAAAGAGGGGAGTATAGATACTAGCTTTAGTATAACTAGCTAGTGTGTGTGGCCTTCTATCAGTGAGCCTTTCTCTGTCCTTTTTTTTTTTAGTGATTCCCTCTAACGGGAAGCGCTGCCATTTTTTTCATGTGTATTTCAAACTTTAGGTATGCCATGCTGAGGGCTAGCAAGGCGCCGATATATGTGGCACACCGTGGTGGTGGCTACGGAGTCTTTGCTGATAAATACCTTCCTCCTTCTTTTCAGCTTGGGCTCCTCGAACCAGGAGGAAAGTCTTTGCGTGCTGCAGATCATGCTGCATTTTCTGATCATTTCACTATGAAAATTGGGAGTTCCCTGCAAACAGGGATGCATCCAATTAAATTCATTAACGAATCGAGCAGGAATGCAATGCATCTCATCAACTCTTCATCGCAAGGGTTCAACAAGCTCGACGATGACACTTGCCGACCGAACGTGAAGGTAAATTATGTTAGTTGTTACATACATCCATGCAATGTAAGTTTTTGTTACGTGTGTTGTATTTTTTCTATAAATATTGTTGTAAATAATGTCAGGTCAGCAAGGGTACTCCTATTGTGACTGTCACCACCGCAATATCGAAAGATCAAGAGATTTTGCTCAGCTATGCACCTAATCCAGACCTAGAGATAGCTACGCTGCCAAGCGATGCACATCCGGTCTGGTTGAAAGAGGCTGCCAAGGAAGGAGCTAAAATCCCAGTTTTCCTGTTCGAGACTGACATTGGTCATGTATGTTTCATCGTTCCTGAGAAAGAACATCCGCTTCCACTTAAGTCAATTTCCTTGCTTCATGAAGCAAAGGTTGAACTTTTAGCGTCGGTCAGCAGTATTAGTTCTGATGGAAAGCAACCGCTCTCCAGGTCATCATCTATTCCGCCGGAAAAAAAGAGGAAGCTTCTCGACAGCGTGTCCTCAATTTCAGATAGTCGCCGCACGCTTCTGCCCAGGGAAAGCTCGGACATTACAGTCATCACAGAAAAATCAAGCTTGAGTGATGCACAGGTAAAAAATAAATAAATGAAAATTATTACTGAGAAGATTCTTTTTTACAGGCAGGTGTTCCTGACGTTGATGCTAACCTCGACAGCTGGAAACAGTCAGACAGTTCTACTGTCACTACAGGATATGATGTTAGTAGCTGCAGCAGCTCTAGACTATATCTTCCTACTGGCTCCATGGTAATTTTTTTTCTCTACCTGTCTATGTTCATGCTGGTTAATGTTCATAAGCGATCTTGTTTGCGTAGAACGTCGACGAAGAGTGTTCAGATACGGATTCAAACGGTGATGCTGCATCTATCAACCCTGGATTGCTTCCTCCTCTGGTCGGCGTGGACGATGCGGAATTATCCAACGAGCTTCGATTGAACTTCGACGAGCTTATGGAATCGAATGAGCTGTTGTATAACATCATGAGATTATCACCAATTCCTTACAGCAGACCACGTAAGAATCCAACGCGCCCCTACACGATGAAAAGTCGCTCGAAAGGTGCAGTGAAGCTTCAGAGACCGTCTGCGCTCCAAAAACTGTTGGGGATTACCTTCGCCGACTTGGACAGGGAAGTTATGTCTGTCTGCTGCAAAAAGTGGAAGTGTTATTCATTTATCGACACGCGTGATGTGCTTTACACGAGAGCGAAGAATGCGTCATCGTCTCTCAGTGAGCTTTATTCTTGGGCAGCTTCGCAGCTTGAATCGTTTCAAACAAAAACTGGATCGTTTCAGTATATGTATTTAACGGAGGCTGTGTGCAAAGTAGCCTGGCAGCGTATCTACGGGATCGGTGATAAAGTTTTGTCAAGAGCACACAACTTCTTGCAAATAACACGAAGGTTTTGACAAAAAGCTACTCAACCGTTCCTGAAACAGAAGATGTGGTAGCAGTATTACTCTGCGAGAAGTTCATGGAGAGTTACCCGGAGATATGCAGCGACGGAATATGGAGGATGCAAGAAATGGCTCAGGACGCAGGAGTCCAAAACTATGTTCGCGAGAATTGGAAAGATATGTGCCTTCGGTTTGGTTGTTCGAAACGAGTTGATCCAAATAATCCTCCGACAGACAATACGATCAACAAAGTTTGGCGCATGGATTTTCCGCACGTCAAGTTTGTCAGAGGTATTATGCATATTTTCGTTATCATTACTTATTACAGGTTTGTTTTGCAGAAGGAGATTTCTCAAAATGCGAGATCTGCACAGAGCTTGCTGCTGATCATTCTAACGGTTTCAGGACTGAAGTAGAAGCTCAAGAATGGCGTCGCCGTAGCAGGCTTCATCACAAAATTCACAGGGCGTGCCGCGTTGCCAGCATGCAGCGCAAGAAGGCAGCACCAGCAGATTTTGCTGCCACAGTCATATCAGCCGATATGAAACCGCCAGTGAAGATCCCATCTTGCCGCCGCGCCGCGAAAGATTTCAAAGGAAAAATTGTGTTTCGCCTTTGCGTTGGAATCAATACCTGCTACACTACCGATACGCATTTTATTCTGACGTACCTTGAAGGCGCGGTAGAACACGGCGCGAACAGCAACATTACTATGCTTGCCGCACTTTTACATTGGCAACTTTGGAACCCTCGCACAATGCAAGCGTGGAAATTATATCTTGAGTGGGACGGAGCTGGTGATAACACCGCGTGGGCGATGCTGGGTTTCCTTGGGCTCAATGTCGTTGACAGAGGAATCCGTTTCCAAGTAGAGTCACATCGCAAGCCACCAGGGCACGGGCACGATGGAGATGATCAGGAATTTCGAGTTATGGATATCGGGTGGAAGAGCACCTTCCTGACAACTAACATCGCTCAAGCGTTATTAAAGCTCATTCTTGCATTCAAGAAGCAGCACAAGAAGAGGCATGTGCTGGTTGTTCTCGGATGTAACTACGACTGGATGACTCATTTTAGCCCGTGTATGAACAAGAGTTTCAAAAACTACAACAAACCCTTGGCATATAGAATCACCAAGAAAGATCCTGACGCTTTGCCGACTGTAGAGATCGCTACTTGGGGAGACGCACAGGATTTTCATGGAGTGCGTGATGATCCCAGAGGAGAACCGATCAATTTGTTTATCGGACGCCCCGGTAATAATATTATCTATCTTTCTCTTTCTCTCTCTCTCTCTATATATATATATATATATATATATATCTCTCTCTTTCTCTCGTTCTATCTATCTATCTCTCTCTCTATTTATGACAGCGACCGACATGCCTCCCAAGCTTCCAGTCGGCTACTTCGTCAATCCGCGCCTGAAGAAGGATATTCGTGCTTTGGCTACTAAATACCTAGGGCCGGATGAGCGAGCACATGTGGAGGAAATGTTAGCAGGTGGAAATTTGACCAGAGTAGAGGTGGATGGAGATTACTTCGAAGGCGGCCTGCCCGGCCGTCCTGCTCATATGTCCTGTGTCGATGCAAAAGGCAAGGAATGGAGAGCAGAATTTCGATTGATCGACGAGCTACCTGTAAATTGGATGGAGTTGCCTCAAGAACGACAGGAGAAAATGAACGCACTTACGCGTTTGACCGATGAAGAGCTGCTGTCCTTACCACGCACTTATTTTGTTAATGAAGGACGTCCTCCAGCTCACCCGAGATGGCGTGGTGCAAGACAGCTTACTAGCGAAGAAAAGCAGGAGCAGGATTTAGCATTTGGAAATGCTTCTGAGCCTTGGCGGAAAATTCTCACGTTGCTAAGATCGTCAGAGGAAAAAAAGCAATTTGCGTCCAAGCAGATGGTAGTTAGCGAATTGAAATCATGGATGAGAATGCATGGTGTTGCAACGCAAAACTCCGATCGGAAACAGTTCAAGAAAGCAGAGCTTATTGAACAAGCGTGGAACCATTTCGAACGATGCGACTGTGGGTTCCCTGAGGAAGAAGAGCTTGGTGCTGCTCAGCCTGCAGAACCAGTGGCAGATTCAGAGGATGACTTATCTGATACTTCATCTTCCAGTTCATCAACTGACTCATCGTCTGATCGATCTTCTGGTTCAGAGGAAGAAAAGCATGGTATTAGTTTTCTTCTTCTTCTTCTTCTTCTTCTTCTTCTTCTTCTTCTTCTTCTTCTTCTTCTTCTTCTTCTTCTTCTTCTTCTTCTTCTTGTTCTTCTCCTCCTTAACATGATGCTATCCATATTGTAGATGATTCAGATCGCTCCGACGCAAGTTGGAGAATGCGTAACTCAGGAATCCGTTTGCGCGGACGTCGCCGCGCACGTCGTGCTGCGGGTGGACGTGGACGTGGACGTGGACGTGGTCGTATGTGATTATTTTTTTTGAATGAATTTTTCTGGGTCCGACTTTTTCATAATGGTTTTTGTCTAGGGCAACTGCAACTGTAACGCTTCTTCTAAAAACTGAAATTAGAAATTTGTTTAACTCTGATAATGCACCAGAATCTGATGTGAAGCGTCCTCCCTCCGACCCATTCCCCCCCCCCCCCCACCCCCCCCCCCTCCCCCCTCTACGTACCAGCGTACGTCACAGCGGGCAAACAGAATTTTTTGAAGGTAAAACCATGTCTTAATATAGTAAAATGCTTAATATAAGCAAGAATAAACAGTAAAAGCAAATTCTGCATGTTCGGCATTGTTATCATCATAGATTCATGGTAGCCGGGACTACGAAAAAGTAGAAAAATTACCGTGTCGGACCGGTTCCTGCCCACCTCTGAAGATGAAGTTAAAGTGTATTACAATTAATAAAAACATATTTTAATATTATTTTTATATGTTCTGCAATCAGGGAATTCATTTCCTTTCATTTCCACACGTTTTCAAAAAAGTCCATATACTTCATGGAAAATTTCGGAAAAAGGGATACCCCCAAGATTGTCGAATGTTTAGTTATATGGCTGAATTGAAAACAACTGCTGATGCTACGGCAGATGCTAGACTGGTAAGTAAAAGGAGAATAAAATATAGAACTGGAATGGGTGTCCTAGCCCGATTTAGTGCTCTATGGACGACGGATGATACAAAAGATTACTATTCATTTATTGGAATAGTAAATGACTTTAACGATAGATTTTATTTTTACAAAAATCAAGCAGGAATGAATATCGCACATTGTGTGGGAGGTGCTGTAGATTATATTGACCAAGTAGATTGGGACGACCCTTGCGATGGAAATTATGCTATGCCAAACTTAGACTGGAGCAAAGGAAATGTATTTCAAATTCAATTTCATTATTTAGGTTTTGGTGCTATTAAGTTTTATATTGAAAATCCCATAACAGGATTATTTCAATTAGTTCATATGATTGAATATGCGAATGCTAATAATGGTGTAAGCCTGCGAAATACGACATTACCTTTTACGGCAGTAATGAGAAATGATGCAAAGACTGGAATACAATCTCTTAAAACAGCGAGTGCCAGTTTATTCATTGAGGGAACGAATACTATTAATACCAGCATAACAAACGAAGTGGAAGGAAGTAAAGCAGCAAACACCACTGAAAGTCCTATTATTAGTATAAGAAATAAAGCGGTATTTGATGCGGGCGGTGCTAATTTAACAAATTATTCAAATGTTTATCCCACTTTGATAAGTATTACAAATGAAGATACTAAGTCAAATGTTGTCAGAATGGTATTAAATGGAACACTAACTGGAGCAGGTTTTGCAGATGTTGATTCTAAGTATTCAATTGTAGATACTGACACAAAAGCGAGTGCTATCGCAAATGGAACAACAATTTTTAAACTATATGTAAATTCTCAATCAACTCAACAAATCAATCTTAGAAGTTATGATATATACCTATCGCCGAGTGATGTATTAACTTTTACGCAGAAGTCTGTCTCTGCTGGTGGAGGAAATGTCAATATTATCGCTAACTTCATAGAAGACCAATAGATATTTGCAAATTCACACTCCCGCTAACGCTCCCGTGTGTTTTGCAAACATCGTTTAAAAGTAAATAATAATAAAAAAATAATAAGCGGAAAGCGATGTAATATCATAGATATTTTTTTACCGCATCTTTATTATTAAAATAAGGTTGTTGAATTAAATATTCAAGGTATGGTTTGTCAATCTTAGCGACATCTTCAATTTTCATTTTTTATACTTACCATATTGAAGAAAAATATCGGTTTCATTTTGTGCTATCTCTTCACCCACATTCATTTTAATCTCTGTAATTCAAGTCTCTTTTAAATCAGTCTCCTTAAAAGGTGTGCTCGGCTCTTCGTCCAACACGTTTTCTAAAGGTATAACTACTTTCACATTGTCATCACGTGGTTTATATTGCTCATAGAAAGAAACAATGTCAGGCTTAGTCCATTTGATTGTTGGCTTTTTGACATCTCCATCAAGGTTCCATTTTTCAATTTCATTCAAGTAGTCTTGCTTGGTGCTCAAGTCTGTCATCATATACTATTAATATTATTTTTATTAAATATATTTTTTTACTTCACTTTTAATGTCCGTAAATTTCTCAAACCACGGCTGTTTCATAACCCATTCAAGGTATGGTTTGTCAATTGTAGCAACATCTTGAATTTTCTTACCTTTATACTTACCAAATGGAAAAATATCCCTTGGCTTACCTGCCCGTGCATTTCAATCATTTGGATTTCGTCAGTAATTATCTTTTTAACATCGGTAAGAGAAAATGTTTCTTTTTTATTTTCAATAGAGAGTTTCTCAAACTTCTCACATAGTCTAGTAAGGGTGGTCATTGGTATAGTATAGGGTATATACTTTATAGAAAAATTAATTAATTGATATTTATGAGCATCGCTTTCATTCGCTATGCTGATTTTCGCTTGCTCATAAACATCGTTTGATATCCGTTAGGGATACTATCATTTTTATTGATAAACTCGCGTCCGCACCATTTATTCTCATTAACTTTCTTTTTTATGTTTATAGTATGAACAATGCTGAAATGGTTAATGTTTTGCTGTTTGCTATTTCGTGATAAATGGATTTTCTTCATTTGAAAATCTATAACATTTTCAATGCTTTCGCCTAAATCCATCTTTTCATATACTTCTGGATTCAAGCCTTTTGAATTCAATCCCTTACCTCTAAGGTGGTAGTATCTCTTGTTTACTCCTTCGTTTTCGTAGCATTCAATTATATGAACACCTTTGTCTTTATGTTTCAAGTCATTGTTAGTAAGGTAAGGGAGAAAGGCTTCATTCGTTGTAAATTCTAACATATACAATTTAGGAGCAATCCATATTCCTCTTATTATCTTCCTCGCGCGCCTTCGCCGATTACCGGGGCCGCCTGCGCGCGCTAGCCCCGTGGCGACTTACTAGCCTGGTCGAGGCCACCGAGATGTTCAGCAACGCTACTGATTTCGACGTGGACGTGGGTCAGTGGCAGCCGTCACACCTGGCCAGCTGGCGTGACATGTTCAAGGGAGCGACGGCGTTCCGTGGTGTTGGCCTCGGCTCGTGGAGCCCTAGTTCGTCCCTGTCCGCTAGCTCGCAGTCTTGCCACCGGCTGAGCGGGGGGGCCGCGTGCGGGGACGCCTGCCCGCTCCCCGCGTGGTGCTGCCGCAACTGCACGACCCGGTGGCAGGTGGCAGTAGTCGCGGGCGGGGGCACCTACCAGCTCCCGTTGCGCCCCGAAATCGGCGGCAACGACAACAACGTCGCGTTGGCGGTGGAGTGGGGGGACGGCTCGGCGGAACAGCCGTGCACTAGCGCCGTGACCTGCAGCCACAGCTACGCGAGCGCTGGCGTGTACAATCTCACCCTGCACGGCACCAAGATCGTGGGCTTTACCATGCTCGACGTGTCTACGGCCAAGGTAGAGAGCTGCACCGACCAGAGGCTACCCAACGGGGAAGGCTGGCATACGCCCAACGGTTTTACTTGTGCGTAAATCCCCAATAGCGGGTACTGTAGTTGGGGTAATGAAGTAGCCTACGACGGCTCGACATTTCAGCAGAGCTGCTGCTTCTGTGGCGGAGGTGATCGGCTGATCCCACCGCGCGTAACCCTGCGTGCCATCTACGACTGGGGGACCGTGCGTTGGCACACCACGGCCGGGCAGCACTTCCGGGGTGACTCGCTCGTGGCCGTGGCCCCGCCCACGGCCACGCTGAGCCAGGGGTTGCGGTCGCTGGCCGACTCGCTAGGTGGCCTCGGCGGCTTGTTGGCGTCCTTCAACGTGTCAGCGTTGGAAACGAGCCTGGTGACCGACATCTCGCAGCTCACGGTCGGGGCGCCCAGCCTGGCCCTGGCGGGCCTCGAGCGCTGGAACACCTCGCTAGTGGTCAATGCCTACCGGGCTTTCGCTAATTACCAGGGCAACCTGAGCTCCGTAGCCAGCTGGCAGTTCACCAGCTTGGCCAATGCGAGCGGCATGTTCCTGAACGCAACCGGCTTCGATTTGAACGTGAGCCACTGGCGGCTGCCGAACCTCCTGCAGTTTCAGGACATGTTTAGTGGCGCGGCGGCGTTCCGTGGCATCGACCTCAACTCGTGGCCCAGCACACCCCTGTTGCCCGCGGGCTCGCAGTACTGCAACCGGTTGCTCGCGGGAGCCGCGTGCGGCCGCGCTTGTCCACAGCCCGTGTGGTGCTGCCGCGACTGTGTAGCCGAGTGGCAGGTGCTCGCGGCGGGCGTGGGGGTAATATCCTCTTACCAACTTCCCCTGCGGGACGACCCCGGCGCCGGCGGCAGCGACACTGCTTTCCTGGTCGAATGGGGAGATGGCACGGCCCGGGAGGCGTGTACCGTGGCCGGGGGCTGCAACCACAGCTACGCTAGCACGGGGCTGTACACCGTCTTCTTGTACGGCACCAACATCCCGGGCTTTACCCTGGCGTCTGTCTCACTGGACGTAACGTCTTGGTGCGTCGACAAGAGGCTGCCCAACGGTAACGAGTGGTGCGCGGGATATTATTGCAACCAGAACTGCGCTTGGATAGCTTGGCCAGAAAACACTCAGTACTGCTCTGTCTCTCAGACGGATATCATCGGCAACGATGGCACGCTGCCCTGGCAAGCCTGTTGTGTGTGTGGAGGAGGGGAGACAGCATCCCAGGGGCACGTGGTCCTGCGCGCTATCTACGACTGGGGGGGCGTGCGGTGGCACACCACGGCCGGCCACCACGTCCGGGGCGACTCGCTCGTGGCCGTGGCCCCGCCCACGGCCCGCGCCAGCCAGGGGCTGCGGTCGCTGGCCGGTTCGCTGGGCGGCCTCGGCGGCCTGTCCGCGGCCCTGGACCTGGGCTTGCTCGACACGAGCCTGGTGACCGACGTTTCGCGGCTCACGGTCGGGGCGCCCAACCTAGCCCTGCTGGGCCTGGAGCACTGGAACACCTCGCGGGTGGTCAATGCCTCGCAGGCCTTCGCGGGGTACAACCGCAGCCTGGCGGCGCAGTTGAATGGCTGGGCTGTCACGCAAGTGCAAGACTTTGGTGGGCTGTGGAGCGGGGCTTGCGTGCCGGTCGCGCTAGATCTGAGCGGCTGGGCCCGGCCGACCCAGCTCGAGCAGTGCCGTGCCTTGCTGTCTGGCTCCGGGCTCACCTACTCACGGCTGCCCGCCCCGTGCCGCGTGTACCAGGAGAACGAGTACAGCTGGAATACCCCCACCGTTGTCTACTGCTAACAGAAAAAACCACAAGTGCCAACGGGCCCTGACTTTTTTATTAGTTCAACGAGGTTCAAAGGAAAAATTAAAAAGCCTACGTCGGGGGGCACCCCCCCCTCGTCCACTCACTCAGTCGAACGTTCACTGAACTTGGCGCCGGGTATTAAGAAGGATAAAAGATGCCCCGGACTTACGGGTACAACCCCAAACAGAAAGCACGCCAATAAGAGCAGGGAGCGCCGACAAGTCTCGAGCGGAACTCAGTGGTGGGTGGACGGCGGAGGGGGGCCCAAGAGAAGCTCTCCTCCCTGCCCTCCCACGCGCGCTCTGCTTCCTCCCCCCTGGATCTCTGTCCTCTCCCCTCGGGGGTGCGGAGGGGGGGGGGGGGGGGGGGCACGGGCGGGGCAGGGGGCGGACAGGGCCGAGCGGCCGGTCATCGCCCGCTCATTCCTCCCCGGCCAAACCATGGACGACGCGCCGGGTGCCCCCCTGCCTGCCGGCCACGCGGGCTCCGCCGGCCCGGGTCCGGCCCCGCCGGGCACGCTGGAGTCGTCGTGCCTAGACCTCGTACAGGAATGCGACCAACTGCTGCGGGCGGCCGACCGGGCCCTGGCTCGCGCGCGCGGGGCCCTGGGCGGCGGGGCGCCCGCCCCCCCGGGCGAGGCCCCGGCCCGTCGCTGGGGCGGGGGGCTGCCGCTGCCCGGACTCGAACGCACGTGCGCCGGCGCCGGCCGCCACCGAGGGAGGACGGCGGGGGCGAGGTAGCGAGGCCACGGGGCTGGCTGTCCCTCGCCCCCCGGGCCTAGCCGCCGCGGCCCCCGCACCAGGCCCGCCTGCCCACCGGCCCAGGGCACGGGGCGGGGGAGGACAACACGCCCCCCGCACTCTTCTCTCCTGCCCCTCTCCGCGAATTCCGCCCCTGGTGGCGCCGGGGCGCGCGTGGAGGGGGGAGGGGGGAGCGCGTGGAGGGGGGGGCGTGGGGGAGGGAGCAGCCGGTACGGTTCTGCCCAGGGCCAGGGGGGGAAGGGGGGTTAGAGAGAATACAAACGCCACCCCCGCCTCAACGGCACGCACCGCAGGCTAGTTCGACCCCCCTCCCCGATTCCTTCCCCCCTGGCTACCAGCGCCGCCCCCGCGCGCACCCGCCCTTGACTATCGCTAGTGAGGTGCAATGCAGCAGCGCGACACGGAAATAGGGACTTTCGTCGGGAGGCTCAAGAAGGAAGAATTCGCAGCACTCATCGGCTCCTTCGAGGTTTCTTGCCGGCGTTGCAAGACTTATGCCAGCTTTGTGCAGAAAAAAGAAGGGACAAACAAACAGGCAGCGGTCGTAGATTACCTAAACTCGTACGGGGGCCTGTCGCACCTGCAGTCCTTCCTGGAGGGATACAGACACGCGCAAACAGCGCAGGCGGCGCAGGCGGCGCAGGTAGCGCAGGGGCCAGTGCCGTATGGCGCAGCCGACAGGGGTCAGCAATCAGTGCCGCCTAAATCCGTGCCACTGCAAAACAACGTACTACCGGTGCTGGAATCGCCGAAAACTCTTTTCCACGTCCAGCGTAATGGAGTAGTTCGGCTACACCCTGTTCACAGTGACGTCTCAGACACATCCACGAGTATGGCTTCAGCCGGTGATAATGCCAGCGTACACGGTCCCAGAGACGGGCATCGTGCTGTGCCACAGCCCAGCAGCAGCAACGCTGTGTCAGCACGGAATTCTGCCCTGGCAGGCCGTAACAGCGCGGGCCCGGCTGCGTGGACGAGTGCCCCCTCGTTGCCGTCTGTGCCGCGCTCGGAGACTAAGACTGCGACTGCGTCAAAACGGTCTAAGTTAGACCAAGCCAAGGAGTTCACTGATAGGATACGGATGGACGGCGCAAGAGTCATGGAGACAGGCACATTGTTCAGTCCCTGGGGCCAGTCACATTTACGCGGTTCTGGGGGTTCCGGCGTCTGGCCGTCCTTTCGCCCCCCTGAAATTCGTCCTAGTAGTAGTAGTAGTAGTAGTAGCAGTAGTAGCACGCCAAGGTCAGTACTAGGGGAACAAAGACCCAAGACCCTTTCCTTGTGGGGGAGGGCGCAGCCGAAAACCTGGACAGTAGAAAACGAGTGAGACTTTCTAGCCCCGCGTGAGGCTGCCTGAAAAATAAACCGTATGGCCCAAGCGGCAAAGGGCTTTTGCTCTGCGTGCCCTCGCACACCGGAACAAGGGGGGTGGCGCCCAGCTAAGGGCGGAATCTCCCCCCCCCCCCGGGCGCTCTTCGCCGGTGGCCGTGCGTGGCCGGCTCCTCAGCACCTCCGGCCCCCCCCGCCCGCGCGCCGGCGCCGGGCCGACGCCCACGAGCGCCGCCGTGGGGGCCGGGGGAGGGGGGAGGCCGCGGGGGGCGGGCGGAGGGGGGAGGCCGCGGGGGGCGGGCGGAGGGGTCCGCCGTAGCGGGACCCCGGCCCCCGGAATCGGCCCCCGGAATCGGCCCCCGGAATCGGCCCCCCAGAATCGGCCCTCTTTCCTCTCGCCCCCGCCACGGCCCGCCCGCGCGGCAGATGGAGGACGGCGCGGCGGCCCTCCCCGCCTACCACACGCTGGCCGTGACCTTTGACCTTGGGGCCCCGCGGACGGGCCCCGCGGCCCGCCTGGGCCTCCGGGAACTACGGCGCCTCCAGGCCAGGCTGGCGCAGCTAGGCCGGGAGGCCGAGCTCCTGGACCTGCGCCAAGGGCTGCCGGGCGGCTGGGCCGCGGACCATGACGACCTGGCCGACGCCTGCGTCTTGGTAATCCCGGGCGGCGTCGAGCACGCGCTCGAGCTGGGCTCCTACGCGTTGGGGCTAGGCCTACCTGCCGGCGGAGCAGGGGCTCTGGTCCGGGAGCTGACGGCACTCTCGTGGGATCCCCCGGGCGCGGCGGCGTGCGTGGGTCCCCCGCGCGGGGACTTGCGCCGCTTGCACTTTGGGCCCACCGACCAGGAACAGAGCTTCGCCGCCGGCCGGGCCGGCGCGGTAGCGTTCGGCCGGCTGCCGGTACTCTCCAGGCTGAGGCGCGGCCTCGAGGGCCTGTTGCCCGAGGCCTGGCCGCTGGGGCCGGCACAAGGCCTCTGGTACGCCGACAGCCGCTGGCAGGGCGTGTACCCGCACGGCCACACGGACAGCCCGGGCGTCCTAGGCGTCAGGCTCGGCGCGCCGCTGCAGCTGCACTGGCACTGGTACCAGCGCCAGGCGTTGGTAGGGCGCCGCCTCCGCTTGTCCCTGGACGCGGGGGACCTGTACCTCCTGTCGGCTAAGGCGGCGGGCTTTGACTGGCGGCGGGCTTCGGCCCTGACCCTGCGGCACGCGGCGGGGGCGCCGCGCTACGTGCGGTTCCGGGGCGTGGGGGAGCGGCCGCCCGCGGCCAAGAGGAGGCGCCCGTCCTCCCCCTGGCGCGTGGCCGCACCGCCGCCGGCCGCTGTGGGCGACGGGCCGGACCACCGGGGGTCCCCGGGCTAGCGCCCGGGGGGCGGCGGGGGCTCCCCCCCCCGCCTGACCGCGTGCCCCCTCCCCCACCCCGCGCGCGGTCCCCACCCCGCGGGCGCACGTGCTGGGCTGGGGAGGAGGCGCCCCCCCCCCCCGCGCGGTCCGGGGCCCCACGGGCGCACCCCGGGGGCCGAGCGCGCCGGCCCGGGCGTCCCCCCCCCCCTCGACGCGCGCCGGCCCCGGGGGGTGCGCGCCGTCCGGCCCGGGCGCGCTCGGCCTGCGCTGCGCCCGCACAAAGCCTGTCTGGGCCCATGTTAGTCACCTCCTGCCGCTCCCTCGCTAGTAGTCCCTGCTGGTCCGTCCAGGCGCAAGCCATGCCGCCGGCCTCGCCGACAGTCGGCCTGGCCCACTGTTCGTGGTCGATCCCTGCCCCGCTGTGGTCCCCGGACCAAGTACTCGTGAGCTACGCTGCGCGCTGGTCCGTGCCAGCCGGTTCTCCTCCGCCAGCGACGAGCCAGCCCGGCGGCCGGCCCCCAGCCCCGCACCGGGCCGCCGGCGGGCCTGGCCAGGCGCAGCCCGACCAGACGCAGCCCGACCGCGGGCCCGGCCCACCGGCCCCCGCGAGCGGCTTAGCCTTTCTCTACCGCGCGGTGCGCGCCGGCACGCAGCCAAGCTCTCGTTCCCCCCTCGCCGCCTGCTTCCTGCGTGAGCTGGGCGCGGCCGGCGGCCACTACGTCTGCCTCGTCTGCCTGAACCGCTGGCTCACCCTGACCGCGGTCCTGCGTCATGTCTCCGCGGACACTGTCTCGGTCTGCGCCCAGGCGTGCCTAGCCTTCCACGTGCAGTGCGGTACCAGGCTGGCGAGGCACGGCGGCCACCTCGACGAGTGCCCGTGCCCACGGCCGGCCGCCGCGGGCTCAGCTCGGACGGTCTGTCTGGCCTGCGCGCACGAGACCAGCAACTGCCTGCAGAACGCTCACCTCAACCAGCTGGAGTCCGGCTTCGAAGTCCGCGTGCAGTGCGTAATCGACTCGTGGCCCTGTGAGCCGCGGGAGGTGGCCGACCTGTTGCTGGCCGGCCTGCAGAGCAAGCGCGGCTCCACCCAAGCCGCCGTCGTGTACTGGGCTGCGGTACACTTGGTGTGGGGCCGGCGGTCGTGGCCGGAGCTGCGAGACACTGGCCTGGCCCGCCCCCTAACCACCGCATCGTCTCCCGGGGGCTGGAGAACGCCCACGTCCGCGAGGACAACTGGCCGCTGATCCAGCGAGCACTGGCCATGTCCTTCGGGGGCCTGCCACCCGGGACCCGGGCGTGCGCCGGAGCGGAGGTGTGGTCGGAACTGCTGGCCGGACGGAGCCAGCGATCGGATAGGTACCAACAAGATGTCCTGCGGCTGGTGACCCACCGGTACCTGGTGCAAGTCAAGAGGGCCCGCCTGCTGCGGGCGGCCCGCGGCCGCGCGGCGTGCGCAGGCCCCGACTCCTGAGACCGGCAGGGCCCCCCTTGCCGGTCCTCCTTACACTCCCAGCTTCTTCCCAGGTCCGGCCAGCGCCGCTACCCCGCACCAACCTAGTGCGAACAGGACAGCAGCGGCCGCGGATTCGGCGACCGGCTGCGGCAGAGCGGCGTACAGTTACTTTTCTGCTTAAAATCTTGGCTTTTGTTTTTGCACCTGGGGCCGCCCACGAGCCGTGCCCCGGTCTGGTCGGACACTTTAACCTGCCGGGTGGTACCGACCGACCAACCGGACTTGACGGGTGGCGCCGGCCGGCTGGTCTGGTCCGCCTGGTGGCACCGATCGACCAGCCAAACCTGTCGGGTGGCACCGGGCGGCGGGTCTGGTTTGCCAGGTGGCACCAGCCAAACCCGTCCTATCCTACCGGTGGCACCGGCCGACCTGCCAAACCTGCGGGGTGGCGCCGGCCGGCGGGTCCTACCCTACCGGTGGCACCGGCGGACCAACCAGACTTGTCGGGTGGCACCGGGCGACCAGCCGAACTTGTCGGGTGGCACCTGCCGGCGTGGTCCTGTCTGGCCGGTGGCACCACCGACCTACGAGCAGACTCGGTCGGCGGCTGGGGGGGGCGCACAATGTTGGGCGACGGAAGGGAGAAGGGAGAGGGGAGAGGGGAGGGGGGAGAAGGGAGGGGAGGGGAAAGGCATTGTGCACCACAAACTGTGGTGCCAGGTGGCCGGTGGCACCGGTGGCCGGTATCACCCGGTCACGGGTGGCAGCCACCCGCACAACCCCCCTGCCGCCACCGCCCCCTCCCTTCTCCCCCCTCCCTTCTCCCCTCTCCCTTCTCCCTTCCGTCGCCCAACATTGTGCACCCCCCCCCCCCACCCGACCGCCGACCAGGTCCGCTCACGGGTCTGCGGTGCCACCCGGCAGATCAGACCCCGCCGGCAGGTGCCACCCGATAAAGCAAGACCGGTCGGCCGGTGCCACCTGGCAGATCAGACCCGCCGGCAGGTGCCACCCGACACGTCCGGTCGGTCGGCAGGTGCCACCGGACAGGTTGGGTCCGTCGGCCGGTGCCACCGGACAGGTTGGGTCCGTCGGCCGGTGCCACCGGACAGGTTGGGTCGGTCGGCAGGTGCCACCGGACAGGTTGGGTCGGTCGGCCGGTGCCACTGCACAAGTTAGACCGGCCGGGTGGTGCTGCCAGACACGCCTGATAGGTGCAGCTGACGAGGCCGGCGGCGCCCGTGCCGGGGGGGGCGCCCCCTTCCTACTGCAAACTGGGCTAACCCCAGGAAAGGGGGGAGGAATCTGCTGACTTTCTCAGCCTTAGCGATCTTCGTGGCCACTCTTTGGCTGGCGGCCGTGCGGAGGTTTTCAGAGGGCCGGGCTTTTAATAAGAAAAAGTGGCGCGGACGCTGCGGCGGCCCGAAGAGGGCGCGAAGAGGGCGTTGGCGAGCCGGCACGCCAAGCCCCAGCAGGAGGTCCAGAGTAGCACCGCCGCTGCGCTCCACAGCGCCCACGAGGCAGCCCCGCCGCCCGCGGTCGTAGCCAGGGTGCCGGACAACACGGCCGCACTGGCCGTGGCGCCCAGCTTGGCGCCCAGCTTGGCGCCCAGCGTGGTAGCTACAGCACAGCACCCACACACACAAACCAGGTTGATAACCGAGCACGACCTCGTTTCCCTGGCATCTCGCTAGCCTGCCTCTCTGTCCGCACCCGTAGCAGTGGCCAGCACCACCGTTAGTAGTGGCATGGAGGTCTTGGCCTTTCTGCTCTCTTGGTTGCACGCGTTCGGGAGTTTTCTAAGACGCCTTTCCCCTCTCGCCTCCTGTCAGCCCAAGGCGGGCGGGGGGGCGCTCTCCCCCGCTCTCCCCGCCGCCCGCAGGCCGCGCTCCCCACCCCGGCACGTTCCGCCGGCTAGACCCAGGCACCGGGGGGCGCCGGGGGCACGCCCCCGAGGCCCGTGCCCCTGCACGAGGCGGGGAAAGGGGGGGGGGGGGGGAGGAGGAGGGGGAGAGGAGGGGTCTCCCCCCGTCCGGCACGCGGGCTGTCGGCGGGGGGAGCAGCCGGCGGCCAGACAAAGGCGGTCGGCAGAAGCGTGCTGGGCAAAGCGGCATGTTCCTTCTGTGGGCCGTCGGGGCCCTGGCCGGCCACCCCGCCGGGCCGAACTGCAGCGACGTGGTCCGAGGGGTCGAAAGCAAGCTGTCTGCCCTGAGCCCGGAGCCCGGCCGCGTCCCCTGGCTCTTGCACCAGTTCGCCCCCGGAACGGTAGATCCCGAGCGCGCGGCGCTGTACTGGGGCACGAGCCTGAGCTGGAGCCGCCTGTACCCGGGCTGGCTGCACGTGGTGTGGAGCCCGCTCCAGCGCGACTGCCTGGTCCGAGAGCACGAGCGCGAGCTAGCGCTGGAGCCCGCGCAGGCCCCCGACGGCTTCCTGCAGTACTTTATCCTGCTGCGGTACGGCGGCCTGTATGTGGACGCGGGGCTGGAAGCGCTGGCTCCTATCCGTGAGCTGCAGGAGGGCTCCGTGCAGGCGCTGTTCTCGCTCGAGACCGGGGCGCTGGTGGCGGCGCGCCCGGGCGAGGCCATCGTCGTCGAGATCCTGACCGCGCAGCTCACCGAGCTGCGCAGCCGCCCGTCCCGTCCCTGGCAGTCAGTGGACCTGGCCCCCGTCGCGGCCAGCGCCGCGCACGACGCGCTCGCGGGTTTCCTAGCCGCCCACGAGCTGGGCGCCGAGCCAGGGCCGAAGGAGGACGGCCGGTGGGTACTGTTCGCCAATAGCTCAGCCGACGGGCCCCTGTCCACTGTGCGAGTGGCCGTACCGGCGGCCCCCGCGGCGGGGCAGGACAGGTTCGTGTTGCTGGCGCAGGTGCTGTTCGGCGCCGGGAGCGCCGGCCTGTTGCTGTACCTGTTACTGGCGAAGTGCCGGCCGCGGCGCGGGGTGCCCTTCCAGCGCCTGCCGGACTGTGAGCTCTCGCACCGGGACGGCACCTCGCGGGGCCTGGCTTCAGAGGAGGTACACTATACGGATTAGGCGGCCGCGGCGGCCCGGGGCCGCGTGCGCCACGCGGCGCCGCCGGGGGGAGAGAAGAGAGAGAGGCCGTTCTAAGTAAAAAGAAAAACAGTCTGGTAGCCAGGCCGGGACCGGTTGACTGAACCTGCGGGCTCCTGGGGGGGAACGGCGTCACGAACCTGTAGTTCCTCCCCCCCCCCCTCCACGGACTACGTCCGGGCCCAGGCCCGGACCAGGGCCGCCCGCACGCACTCGGCGGTGGCCTGGTCGAGGTTGACCAGCCTGATCTCCTGCAGCGCGTGCCGGCGGTCCTGGCGGCAGAAGTCCGCGCAGGTCTCGACGATAATCCGCGCGCCTTCCTCCTTGGGAAAGTTAAAGATGCCAGTAGAGATCGCCGGCACGGCCAGCCAGCGGAACCCACTCCGGTCGGCCTGCTTGAGCACGGCTCGCACGGCCTGGGCCAGTAGTTGGCGGTGTTCGTCGGTTAGCAGCTCCCCTGCCCAGACACAAGGGCCCACCACATGCAGTATCGCCCTCGCCCGCAGCGTGCCGGCAGTGGTCGTCGCGACCTCGTCCAGCCACAGCCTACCGCCCTTACGCAGGAGCCAGGCCTGGCTCTCTCGGTTGATGGCCTCACCTCCCCTTTCTACGAGCGCTCTAGCCACCCCACCGTCGTGCTTAATCAGGGAGTTGGCGGGGTTCACGAGAGCGCCGCGGCCGTCCCCAGCCTCGTCGCAGAGATCGCCTTGGTAGGCGCGGAGGAGGGGTCCGTCCGGGCGGGGGCGCCATTCGACCGCGCCGGGTATAGCCTGCGTGTAGAACTCCTCGAGACCGCCATAGTGCAGCAGGCTGATGTCGAGCACGGGGCCCGGGCCCGCCCCCGGGAGCGGCATTGCTCGCACCCGGTCGAGGGCCCAGTTGAGCGCGGCCGCGATAGCCCCGGGGGGATTGCCAAAGACCCCACCCCCGACGGAGGTCAAGCAGACTGGCACGGGGCGACGCGGCGCCGACCGCCAGTAGCGCCTCAACGCAAACAGCAGAGTGGCTTCGTACAGCGCTTCCAGCACGAGCCGGGCCAGCGGGTACCAGTCACCCACGCTGCCGTCATTCGGACCCACGGCGTACGTAAGGCCTAGCGCAGAGCACAGCGCCTGGTGCACGAGCTGCCGGGGGGCGGCGGCCCGCGGTGTGGGCAGCCAGAAGGTGTCCCCCTGGCGCGACGCGAACGGCACCTCGGCCCCTTCGACGAAGCCCAAGCACAATTTGTCCCGGAGCTCTTGCCGCTGGACGTCCGTGTATTGCCGCAGGTGCTGCCCGATGAGCTTCATGTCTTGGCGGCCGCAGAACACGTAGCCGTTCTGCACTCGCAGGAAGCCCTGCTGGTCCTCTATCCGGTCCCGCAGCTGGCCCCGCAGGTGCTCGCGGACGCCCGAGAGGTTATCAGTCGGGGTGGTGTGGTACTGCCGGTAGAAGAGGGCCGGCGCGGTGGCCAGCACACAGTCGGGCCCCTGCGTGTGGTCGGAATAGTAGCAGGTGATGCCCCTGTCAGGTGCATGCTGGGGGGAGGGTGCCTCCCGGCAGTTGAACTGTGACGCGACCTGAAAGACTGCGCCGTGGTGCCGTGGATCGCAATGCTCATTAAAGGCCGAGCAAGTCACGCGGTGCGTCACCGACACGGGCGTGCGCCCCCGGCCTGCCGGCTGCCCGCGGGCCTCCTCGAGCACACTAGCCCTGAGCGCCCCTAGCGCCAGGACCTGGAATTTGCCCGCGGCGAACGTCCGGGCCGGCCGGCCCGGGACCTCGAAGCGCAGGTAGGTGTTGTCTGGCTCCGTGAGGACCTGGTACCAGCGCCGGAGGTCGTCGGGCACAGGTTTCAGAGAGCCCGGCTTCTTTTCCGCCAAGCCGAACAGCAGTTCGAACCAGCCGTCGCCAGTGGCCGAGGGCCCGTGCTCCGGGCGGTCGCCCGAGCCACTCCTGCGCTCGCCGGTGGCCGGGGGCCCGTGCTCCAGGCGGTAGCCCAAGCCCCAGCTGCGCAGGTACCGCAGGTCTAGCGTCATTCGCAGCAGCAGCGTCGGTGACTCGTGCCGACCGGCCAGCGCCCGGGAATTGGGCCAAGCGCGCCAGGAGGGCTCTCGCAGTGTGGCGTACAGCAGGTCCAGGAAGCTGGCCAGGTAAGGAGGCAGCGCGCTCCGGCGCACGGCCTGTGCCTCAGGTGTGTCAGCGTTAAAGGAGAAGCAAGCCGCCCGGTCTTGGCCCAAGGGGACACACCACAGCTCGGCAGCGGGCATTTGTTAGACCACGGGGGAGAGGCCCGGGCGGCGAAGCGGGGAGAGGGAAGAGGGGAGAGGGGGGAAGGGAGTCCTCGAGGGAAAGAGAAGAGGGTAGGGAGCTGCCTCCGACGACCGCGAGCCAGCGCGGGGGTGGGAGGGGGCGCGCCCCCTGTCCGGTGTGTGCCGGGCAAGCCCCTCGTGTTCCTCTGCCCTCGGGACCGCCCCCCCCTCCGAATCCGCCCGGGCGGTAAGTCCGCCGGTGCCCTGTGCACGCGGCAGCCGAGGCTCGCCCCCTGGGGCATACAAGCTGTACATCCTACTCTAGGCACCCAGAGACCACTAGAGGGGAGAGGGAGAGAAGGCGTGCAGCCTGTCGTCGCTGCCCTGCTCTTGCCTGCACCCAAGGCTAAACAAGCTAATAAGCGCCGCCGGTACCGGATAGTGTAAGCTAGTCAGACGGACCTAGAAGTTTACTGGGGGCCGGTCTGTGCACGGCTGGCAGGCCAAGCTTAATCAGTCGTTTAATCAAACCAAAAACAAGTAACAGCTGGTTCCGGTAGGCTAGCCCCTACCGACAAACTAACTTCAGCACTGTCCAGGCCGGCGGCTAGGCCGAATCGTCCACTGCCGCTTGCAGCACGGCGCGGAGGCGAGCACGAATCCGCGCGATTCCTTGCAACACTTGTAGGCGTTCGTCGGCGGAATCGGGGAGGTGGCTGTCGCTGACACCCGCGTTGCTCAGCGCTTGCCCCAGGATAGCCCGTACGCTGCGCAGGTACCGCAGGTCTAGCGTCATTCGCAGCAGCAGCGTCGGTGACTCGTGCCGACCGGCCAGCGCCCGGGAATTGGGCCAAGCGCGCCAGGAGGGCTCTCGCAGTGTGGCGTACAGCAGGTCCAGGAAGCTGGCCAGGTAAGGAGGCAGCGCGCTCCGGCGCACGGCCTGTGCCTCAGGTGTGTCAGCGTTAAAGGAGAAGCAAGCCGCCCGGTCTTGGCCCAAGGGGACACACCACAGCTCGGCAGCGGGCATTTGTTAGACCACGGGGGAAAGGCCCGGGCGGCGAAGCGGGGAGAGGGAAGAGGGGAGAGGGGGGAAGGGAGTCCTCGAGGGAAAGAGAAGAGGGGAGGGAGCTGCCTCCGACGACCGCGAGCCAGCGCGGGGGTGGGAGGGGGCGCGCCCCCTGTCCGGTGTGTGCCGGGCAAGCCCCTCGTGTTCCTCTGCCCTCGGGACCGCCCCCCCCCTCCGAATCCGCCCGGGCGGTAAGTCCGCCGGTGCCCTGTGCACGCGGCAGCCGAGGCTCGCCCCCTGGGGCATACAAGCTGTACATCCTACTCTAGGCACCCAGAGACCACTAGAGGGGAGAGGGAGAGAAGGCGTGCAGCCTGTCGTCGCTGCCCTGCTCTTGCCTGCACCCAAGGCTAAACAAGCTAATAAGCGCCGCCGGTACCGGATAGTGTAAGCTAGTCAGACGGACCTAGAAGTTTACTGGGGGCCGGTCTGTGCACGGCTGGCAGGCCAAGCTTAATCAGTCGTTTAATCAAACCAAAAACAAGTAACAGCTGGTTCCGGTAGGCTAGCCCCTACCGACAAACTAACTTCAGCACTGTCCAGGCCGGCGGCTAGGCCGAATCGTCCACTGCCGCTTGCAGCACGGCGCGGAGGCGAGCACGAATCCGCGCGATTCCTTGCAACACTTGTAGGCGTTCGTCGGCGGAATCGGGGAGGTGGCTGTCGCTGACACCCGCGTTGCTCAGCGCTTGCCCCAGGATAGCCCGTACGTAGCCCGGTCCCTGCCTGGGCAGCCCCTGCTGCGCATAGCTCGCATCGACGCTGGGCTTGGCTGAGTCGCACAGAAAGCGGATCTCCTGGGCGTCCTCGGACAGCGTATTCACGGCGGCAGAGCTTACATTCTGTTGGTCAGGCATCGCTGTGGGTAGGCCGCGAGTAGCCGGAGCTAGGTCGTCGTGGTTCACCAGCCGGTACTTGACGTTCCCGGGCCTGGCCACGTGCCCGCCGCTGCACCGGAGCCCCCTTATAAAAACTCGCGGTCCGCCGCCGGCCACGCTACCTACCCCTGCAAGCCCCGCCGCTCTGGCGTCTTTTTTTTAATTACGGCCAGACTCACACGCTAGGCACGGGAAGAGCTAGGCGCGCGACAGCAGCGCCCAGCCGCACGCCACGAGCCACCACGGCAGCCAACCCGCCGCGCGGCCGGGCGCGCCGCTCGTCGTCGCGTTCGTCGCCGCGCTCGTTGTCTGGCCGCGGGTCGTCGTCGCCGCCGCGCTCGTCGCCAGGCCGCGGGTCGTCGTCGCTGCCGCGCTCGTCGTTCCTCCGGGGCTGCTCGTCGTTGTGCCGCTGGGCGCTACCTCGTGACAGCGCACCGTCCCCAGGTACTGCAGCGAGCAGGGCAGCTGCGCGTTGTCGCAATGCACCAATAGGTAGATCCGCGGGCTGTTGATGTACTCGGTGCCCGGGTCCGTGTACGAGAAGCACGACCGCGGGTCGGGCGCAGACGGCCCGACCCAGTAATCGGGTGCTAGCGGGTCCGGGTCGCTCTGCACGTACAGCCGGAACTCGTCCGGCTCCCACGTGTCGCCCGCGTTCAGCGCTCGGAACTGCAGCTGCTCGACAATCACACCCGCCGGGCAGTTCACGGGCGGCGATATGGTGCCGTAACTACCCGCCGGTATCGTCGCGCTATGGTCGCAGTCGGGGCAGGGGCACGCGTCCAGCTGCACGCAGTCGTACTGGATCTCGTACCGCAGGGGGCAGCTCCACACCGAATTCTGGCACGTCACCCTGGTCCGCAGCGCGGGCGTCACGCCCACGGCGGGCCCGGGCTCCCGGTTGAAGCACGTCACTTGGGGCGCGCTGCTGAGTTTCAGGTAGTAATCCGCTAGGCCGGAATCCGTATAACTGGTCACTTCGAACTTCGAGTTGTCAGTCGACGCCACGCGCAGGCTGTTCACGACCGGCAGCTGGTGCGGGCCGGGGCACGCCGTCGGCCCCGGCAGCCACGCGCTCGTCGTCACGGTCAGGCTGCCGCTGCAGCCTACACAGTCTCACACGGCCCGCGCGTGCTGGGCCGCGAACAGCGCTAGGAAGAACCACATAGGGTATGGACGGGTTTGATTATTTGTGGCTTCGCTCTCGAACCCCTCCCGGAGGCTCGCCCCCGTGGCGCTAGGGGGGGGGCGCCCCCCTCCCGGAGGCTCGCCCCCCGTGGCACTGGGGGGGGGGGGGGGGGGGGGCGCCCCCCCCTCCCGGAGGCTCGCCCCCCGTGGCGCTCGGGGGGGGGGGGGCCCCCTCCCGGAGGCTCGCCCCCCGTGGCGCTCGGGGGGGGGGGGGGGGGGGGGGGGGCCCTCCCGGAGGCTCGCCCCCCGTGGCGCTCGGGGGGCGCCCCCCTCTCCAGCTAAACAAGCTAATAAGCGCCGCCGGTACCGGAGAGTGTAAGCTAGTCAGACGGACCTATAAGTTTACCGGGCCGGTCTGTGCACGGCTGGCAAGCCAAGCTTAGTCAGTCTTTTAATCAAATCAAAAACAAGTAACAGCTGGTTTCGGTAGGCTAGCCCCTACCGACTAATTTCAGCACTGTCCAGGCCGGCGGCTAGGCCGAATCGTCCACTTCCGCCTGCAGCACGGCGTGGATGCGAGCACGGATCCGCGCGATTCCTTGCAGCACTTGTAGGCGTTCGTCGGCGGAGTCGGGAAGGTGGCTGTCGCTGACGCCCGCGTTGCTCAGCGCTTGCCCCAGGATAGCCCGTACGTAGCCCGGTCCCTGCCTGGGCAGCCCCTGCTGCGCATAGCTCGCATCGACGCTGGGCTTGGCTGAGTCGCACAGAAAGCGGAGGATCTCCTGGGCGTCCTTGGACAGCGTATTCACGGCAGCAGAGCTTACATTCTGTTGGTCAGGCATCGCTGTGGGTAGGCCGCGAGTAGCCGGAGCTAGGTCGTCGTGGGTTGAAAGACGCAGGTCTTGTGAGCCGGTCGTGGCGAGCCTGGCCAGAGCGCGCCCCCCCCAGCGCGCGCCCACCCAGCACGCGCGTGCGCCTGGCCGGCGCGTTTCGGCCAGCGCGCGCGTGCTCGTGTCACGCATGTTCCACCGGCGCGCGCTTGCCCGTGTCTAGTATAGGGGGGGGGGGGACGCGCCCCCCCCCGTCGGCGGCGCCTGGCGCGCGCCGGGGGCCGAGCGGCCTCCCCCCTCCCCCCCCGTACGACTGGCAGTCGCACGCGCGGCCGCACGCGTGGGGGGAGGGGAAGAGGCGTGCTGCCCCCTGTCGGGGCGCCGGCGCGCGCCCGACCTGCGCCCAAGGGGAAGGGCTTGCCCCCTCCCAGCGCGCGGCACGAAGACGCGTGGCACGGGCACGCCCGCCCCAGCCGGGAGCGCGCTGGCCAGGGGCGCGCTGGCCAGGCTCGCCCCGACCGGCTCCCACTATACCTGCGTCTCGCAACCCACGACGACCTAGCTCCTGCTACTCGCGGCCTACTCGTCGCGATGCCTGAGCAACAGAATGTAAGCTCCGCGGCCGTGAATGCGCTGTCCCAGGACGCCCAGGAGATCCTCGGCTTGCTGTGCGACTCGGCCAAGCCCAGCGTCGATGCGAGCTATGCGCGGCAGGGGCTGCCCAGGCAGGGACCGGGCTACGTACGGGCTATCCTGGGGCAAGCGCTGAGGCACGCGGGCGTCAGCGACAGCCACCTCCCCGGCTCTGCCGACGAACGCCTACAAGTGCTGCAAGAAATCGCGCGGATCCGTGCTCGCCCCCGCGCCAGGCTGCTGGCGGAGGTGGACTATTCGGCCTAGCCGCCGGCCTGGACAGTACTAAAGTTAGTTGTTCGGTAGGAGCTAACCTACTGCCAACCAGCTGTCACTGTTGGCTTCCTTCAATGACTGACTAAGCTTGGCCCGCCAGCCGTGTACCAACCGGCCCGGTCGACTTCGGTTAGGTCCGCCCGACTAGCTGACACCCCCCCCCCCCCACTGGCTAGGTCCGCCTGACTAGCTGACCCCCTCGGGTACCGGCGGTGCGGGTAGCCACGGCGGGCCACGCCGGCACGAGGCCCGTGCCCCCACGGGGCGCCTCCTCCCTTCATCCCTCCTCGCCGGCCGGCCGACCAGGGGCCGGCCTCCCTAGGGGGGCGTTCTCCCCTGTGCGGCGGGGAGGGGGGGCCGCGCGCACGCCCCGGGGCACGGGAAGGGGGGCGCCGCGCACGCGGGCCCCCCGCCTGCCCTGGCCCAGAAGCCCAGCTCGCCCAACACGCAGCAGCACCCCGCGAACTCATTCAGCCCGGCGCTATGCACGGTACCACACGCACCTATACCGTCCTGCACCCCCGGCAGCCCCCCGTCCAGCTGGTCTTCGCCATCGAGGAGGAGCCCGGGGCCCCGCGCGCGGAACTCCGTGACGGCTGGCGTCGCTTGCTGGACTACGTGTGCGACCCCGCCCACGGGTTGCCTGCCCACCCCTGGGCCCAAGAGGCACTGCCGCTGCTGCGGCGCGTGCTCGCCCAGCCAGACTTCCTGGCGCACTGTGCCGGGCTGGACCGGCAGGAGGAGCGGGCCGTGGGCTACAGCGAGGGCCAGCTCCGGGAGCTGGTCCGGCGGGCCCCGGAGGTGCGCCTGCCGCTCCTGGACGGACCCTGGCGGGAGGGCGACTGGGCTAGCCTCCGCGAGGTCGTAGCCGCGCTCAGCGCCGCGACGGACCCTTACCAGCACTTGCAGGCGCAACAGGATGCCGCACTGCTGTACGGGCACGACCTGGGGAGCCCGGGGGGCGACGAGACCTCGAGCCGCCGGTGGCTGCGCCTCCACCCCTACACCCAAGTGGTGCACACGGCGCGTGCAGCCCTGGCCTCGGAGCTGCTGGGTGGTGGGCAGAGTAGGCCGCGGGCCCGGGCTCACAAGAAGCACAAGGGCGAGGAGCGCGCGCGCGGCGTACTGGTGCCGGCGGCGCTGGCGGAGCTAGCGGCCCGGGACGAGCCCGTTGTGCTGAACGTGCTGGCCCGCCAGCTGCTGCTGCGAGAGGCAGAGGACCTGCAGGCCGTGGTAGCGGAGCTGCGAGAGTCGACGCGCTGGCAGCCCGGGATGCTGGGCCGGCCGCTGCCGGCGGCCGGGCGCGGGGCGCTCGTGGCCAGCCAACGCTTCTGCTCCTGCCTGTACGTTGCGGCGATGGCGACGCAGGCCGCGGCCGGCAGCGTGGAGAGCCTGGGCGGCCTCCAGCAGCGCCAGGTGCTGCACTCGGTGCTGGACACGCTGCGGGCCCTGCAGGACCAGCTGCTGGGCTGCGGTGCCGGCCTGGTGGCCAAGCAGCGCTGGCTGTACGTGCTGTACCAATGGGCCAGAGTGTGGGAGAAGACCGGCCAGGCGCTGAGCGCGGCCGCCCTGGAGCTGTACCGCACGGCGCTCGAGGTCCTGCCGCTGGGGCTGGCCCCGGTGCTCCGGGCCCCGCACACGGCGGACAGGGGCGCGGCGCTGCTGCGGGTGGACCCCGTCAGCCGGGAACGCCGGCTGGCGGTGCTGCCCTTGTTGGGTTCCGGGCTGGGCCGGCGGGGGGGGGGGCAGACCTTCTGCTTTGCCGCCGATGCCCGGGGCGAGCTGCAACACCGGGCCTGCCCCCTGCGCCTGCTGGCCGACAGGGCGCGGGGGCGCCTGTACCTGCCAGTGCACTGCGCGCCCGGCACGAGGGGCGTGGCGACGCCGCAAGAGGCGGTGCAGGAGACCCGCCGGGCGCTGCAGGCCCTGGCCCGGTCGCGCTGCGTGGACCCGGCGAGTTCGGACCTGTTGGCGAGCCTGCCCTCGAGCGTGGACGGGCCCGTGGGGCCACGTGGCCCGGCCAGCCCACGGCTGGCGCTGCTGCCCGACACGTTTGCCACCGGCGCGGAGGAAAAGGATTGCTCGTTGACGAACTACCTGGTCTACCTAGGCACGACCCTCGCCGGCGGCACGGCGCACCTCGGCGGGGCCTGGCCGGGGCGCGCGGACGAGGCCGGGGGTGCGGCCTGGTTCGTGGCGCAGCCGGCGCAATCGGTGCGGACTTGGGCCGAGCAGCAGGCTATAGAGGAGCTGGCCCACAGTTCCGTCGTCTGCGAGTGCTGGGCCGGCCGCGGCCGCTGTACCCAGTGGCTCCGGCGTTGGTGGGGGGAGTCCGGCGGGGAGCGCCTGCAACTCGTGGTCGACGCGCGGGCCGCGTGGGACCAGCTGCGGCCCGCCGACGCCACCGACCACACAGACCAGGGCCGGGCCCAGTTGTTTGTGCTGGCCGCGTACCTGGGGCCCCGGGCGGCGGCCGCCCCGGACCAGGCAGCCGGGGCAGAAACTCCCCGAGGGGAAAAAGAGGACGAGTCGAAGTCAGAGGACGATTCGGAGTCAGAGGACGGGCCGGAGCCAGCGGACGAGCCGGAGCCAGCGGACGAGCCAGCGGACGAGTCGGAGTCGGAGGACGAGCCGGATGAGGAGGCTTCCCCAGCAGGGGGCGAGCTCCCTGCAGGCGGAGGGCTGTAGTAAAGAGCCGGGGTCCCCGGAGCCAGAGAGAGAACGCGCCTGGCAGGTTTTTTTAGCCGGTTCCTGCATGCTCGCGCGCTCTCTCTCTCTCTCTCCGTCTACCTGGCTGCAGGGGGGCCCGCCTCTGCGTGCTCAGTACAAGCGAATCAAGGCCGGGGGGGGGGGGGGAAGGGCTAACCCCCTCACTCTCCCGCTCTCCTCCCTAGCCCATCCGCCAGGGAGCAGGAGGCCAAGGTAGGTCGCGCTTATTGTTCCTGCCAGGTAAAGAGATACCACTAAATTTTTCTCCCGCCGGCGGATTTTGGACATGGCTCAGAGCCAAAGCGCTAGGTGGAGGGCGAGGACGGCTCGGTACGCCCAGGCGGCCGCGCAAGGCAACGCCCGGGCCAAATACCGCCTTGGGTTCTTGTACTACGAGGGCGAGGGCGTGGCACGAGACTTTGCCCTGGCCGTGCAGTGGTTTACTCAGGCAGCTACGCAGGGCGACGCGGTCGCTCAGTACATGCTCGCTGTCTGTTACGCGAGGGGCCGGGGGGTGGCAGCGGACATTGCCAAAGCACTGGAGTGGTACGGGCGAGCGGCTGCACAGAACCACAAGGGCGCCCTGCGGATGCTGGGCATTCTGTATTATTTCTGCCACGACGTGCCCCAAGACCGCGCCAAGGCCAGGGAGTGGTTCACGCGAGCGGCCGAGCAGGGCGACGCCAGTGCCCTGCAGTGGCTCGCCAGGAAGAGCATGGCCCAGAAGTCCGACAAAGCAACCCCCGCGCCAGACACTGTTCCGGGGCCATCATGCTAGAACGCGTATTTTCTTTTATTTATTAAAAAAAGACGACTTTTTTAAAAATCCAAAACTTCCGAGCCAGGCGACGTACATTTCTGCGCGCTGGTAGCCGCGCGACCTGCCGCGTTGTTCGGTGACGACGGAGTGCGGAAAAGCCCCATGATACCAACTCGTTCTTTGCTGGGTTGTCCCGCGGGCGGGGGGGTGTCTTGGTCCGCCGCGAGTGCTGTCCCTGCCCCGAGCCTAGGCCTGCTGCAGGAGGTCAGAGGAGGGACGAGTGCCCCGCGAAGAGGAGAGGCCCCCCCCCTGGCTGGCACGCCCGCGTCTATTCGCGCCAGGGTCCCGCGCGCCAGAGCTGCCAGGCCGCGTCTTCGGGCCTCGGGCCGGCCGGCCAGACGGGATAGTCGGGTGGGGGCCTAGGCCACCTCTTGGACTTGTCTTTGCGCTTCTTGAACATGGCCAACGCGGGTAACAGGCGCAGCGTCAATTGTGCCGCCCACCACGTCGCGGGCGTGGCCGGGGGTGGGCAGGGGGGAGGGGGGGAGGCGGCGCCGGACACACGGCAGGGCGGAGGAGATTCTTCTTTTCTTCCCCCCCCCCTCTTCCGCCTCGCGCCAGCGGACCCGCTGGCACGCCCCCCCCCCCCCCCTTCGTGCGCCCCCCCCCCCCCCCCGGGCCTGCCCGGCCGCGGGCCAGCGCGGCCGGGGGTCAGAACGGCGCCGGCGACCGCACGGAGTCGCGGTCGGAGGCACAAAGGATGCTGCCCAAGTGGGAAGTTCTGCTAGCCGGGTTGGGGCTGCCCGACACGGTCCCCGCGCTAGCGTCTGTGCTTTGCGGGCCGCTCGCGCTGTTGCTGTTGTGGTACCTAGCCTGCTCGCTCCTGGGCGCGGTGGAGAACGCCCAGCACCAGCTGGCCCGGGACCAGGAGGCCGAGCGGTCGCGGCGTGAGCTGGAACGCCTGCTCGGGCTCAGTGCGCGCCTGGAACGGGACAGACAGCACTGGCGGCAAGGGCTAGCGTGCCTCCGGGAGGTGCTCAACACACTGGACCAGGCCCAAAGAAGCCTAGCCGAAGTCCGCGCGGGTCTGGAGTCACTGTGTCAGTCCGCCGGTGGCCAGCCAGGGCATGGGGGTGAGCCGGGGCACTTGCCGTGCCTGCATGAGCAGGCTCACTTGCAGGCAGAAGAAGACGAAGGCTCCGACTAGCTACCCACCGTAGCGCCGGCGACCGTCCGCCCAGTTCTGCCTCTCCTTGATTAAACAGCATGAGCACTACAAGGCCTGGCCCGGGGGAGGACCTAGCCCCCCCCTCGTGCTGGCGGCCGGGGGGCGCCGGAGGGAGGTCTGTGTCCAAGAGAGAGAGAGAGCAGCTTTTTTATCTACCTGAGCACGCAGGGGGGGGGGAGGAGAGGAAGCCGCCTCCCCCCCGAGCCCCGAGCCCCGGCCGCCCGCCCAGGGGGGCTACCGGGCGGACCGGGTGCAGACAGAGTCAATGACGTAGCAAGCGGCCAGCAGGCTGCAGACCATGTGGCGCCGGGTGGGGTCCTGCGTGGCCAGATCACGCGCTAACTCCGCCAGGGCCGAGGAGGCCTCATCGTCCCCGGGCGGGTGCTCGGGGACCGGCGGCAGCCCCCCCACGGCGCGCCCGGACGGGTGCTCGGCGACCGGCGGCAGCCCCCCCGCGGCGCGCTCGGACGGGTGCTCGGCGACCGGCGGCAACCAGGCCGCGACGAGAGGGGGTTCCTGGACGGCGGCGCGGGCCCGGGCGGCGCGCTGCCGGGCGGCCCTGGCTTCTAGTGCTTGGAACTCCGGGCGCAGGCGAATAAAGAGTTCAGAGTAGAGCCACAGCTGCGCGTCCGTGGGCCCGCCGGCCTGGCCGGGCCGCAGCGCCTGCCACCACTGCTGGCGCCCGGCGGGCGCGGCCTCGCCCGCCGACCCCGGGTGCAGCATTTCGTAGGCCGCCGTCCAGGCGCCCAACGCCCGCCCGGGCTGTAACAAGGGCCGGAGCTCGGGGCGCGTCTGGCACGCGGTATAGAACTCGGCCGCGAGTTCCGGGTCGAAGTAGCCCAGGGCGTGGCCAAAGCGGTCGTGGTAAGCAAAGAGATTGGCGGCCACGAGGGTCGGCGCGGCGTGTGCATCCACGCCTAGGCCAAAGATGGCGTGCCGCAACCGGAAGGCGGGGGCCGGGGCACCCCCTCTCGCGCACTCGCGGCACAAGATCTCGAACGCACTGCGCACGGCCACGTCCCGGCCGCCCCCGCGCTCGTCCACCAGGCCCCCCCCCGCGTCCAACAACCACACCTCCCGGACGGGCCGGTAGGACTGCAGGCACGCCCGCAGCAGCTGGCGCAGCGCCCGCCCGGCCCCCCGGTCCGCCGCCCGGCCGGGGCTCGCAAACACTAGGAGCTCTGTGCCCTGCGCGTGGGACAAGGCCTCCGATTCTTCCAGCAGGGTTTGGTACTTGAAGTCGGGCCGGGCGAGCGCCTCCTCCGCGGCCTGCTGCCCCCGGTGCCCCGGTGGTAGCAGGCCCGCAAAGTCGTGGGTCAGGGCGTGCACCAGCTCCGCGTGGGTGTGGGGCTTGAGGCGCAGCGTGCCCGGCAGGCCCGGCGCCGCGCCCGCGAGCACAAAGCCCAGGTACTGGGCTAGAGCCTCCGGCCCCAGGCCACCGCGCACACAGACCCCCTCGCGCGTGTAGCAGCCCCTGGCGAGCGCGGCCCGGTACTCGGCTAGCTCGTAGCCCGCCGCCAGGACCACCCAACGCCCCGCTAGCTCGCCGGCCCGCTCGGGCTGGCCGCGTTTGGTCGCCGCGAAGCCCAGGGCCATGGCCGTATCACCGCCGCCGCCCGCGCCTACCACCACGCGGGTGGGGGCCACAGCGGGAGCTCCGCCGGCCGGAGGCACAGCGGACTGCGGCGCGAGCCCGCCCATCGGGGTGCGGGGCCGCGGTCAAATGTCTGCGCTACCGTACTGGGCCGGCGGGCGGGGCCGGCGGACGGGGCCGGGGGGCAGGGCGGCGGTGGCCAGAGGGAGGGACGCGCTCTCCCGGGCGGCAGGGAGGGGGAGAAGGAAGGGGAAAGGGAAGAAGGCCCCGCCCCCCTGGACCAGGAGGGGAGCCAGGCAGAGAGAGGGGGAGGGACGGGGTGCGGCTGGCGGAGGGCCGTCAGCCCAGTGGGTGGCTGACGCACCACAGGTGGTCGCGGCAGAAAGAGCACCGCGGATGGAGGGCCAGACCTCCCCTGCCAGCGCGGCCACGGCGGACGGACCCCCGCCGCTGGAAGATCGGGACGCCGATATCATGGCGGAGCTCTGTGAAATGCTAGACGTGGACCTGGGTGGAGCCGAGCGGAGCGCGGATCCCTGGGGAAGAGACGTGTCCCCCCCCCGGGCACCCGCCCGGGCGCAGGCCGAGCCGCCCAGCGTGCCGATGAGGCAGGCCGACGCAGATACTTGGGCGGGCGCCGAGCTGCTGCCAGTGCCCGCGCAGGCCGGGCCGCTCCCTGCGCAGGCGGACGCCGAGCCGCCCCGAGCGTGGGCGGAGGAGGCCGAGCTCCTGCCAGTGCCAGCGCAGGCAGACACGGGGGCTGGCGCTCCGGTGCCAGCGCAGGCGGACGCGGGGCCGCCCCGAGCGTGGGCAGACACGGGGGCTGGCGCTCCGGTGCCAGCGCAGGCGGACGCGGGGCCGCCCCGAGCGTGGGCAGACACGGGGGCTGGCGCTCCGGTGCCAGTGCAGGCGGACGCGGGGCCGCCCCGAGCGCAGGCGGACGCGGGGCCGCCCCGAGCGCAGGCGGACGCGGGGGCGTTCTATGCCCCGGTGCCAGCGCAGGCGGGCCCCCGGCTGCCCCCCGCGCCGCCGGACGGGGCGAACGCCCAGCTCCCGGACACCCTCCGGAGCCACGCCGCCGGGTCGACCCCGGGGGACCCGCCTTTCGGCGGTGAGCCCTCCGGCGGGGCTCCGGAGGGCGCCCGGCCCCCCCCGGCCCCCGGGGGGCGGGCGCTACGGGGGCGGAGGCGGGGCTCGGGGGGGGGGGGGGGGGCCGGGGGGCGGGCCGGGGGGCGGGCCCCCCGGGGCCAGCCCGGCGCTAGGGGCAGGGCCGCGCCGGCCGCTGCAGACGGAGACCGACTGGGCCTGGTGGAACGAGGTGCACGCCAGCAAGCACGGGTGCTCGTTGCTGCGCTATGACACGGACAGCGCGCGGGTGGTGTTCCGCCACGGCGAGACGCCCTCCCGCGGCGCCGAGGCCGACAGCGTCATCGGCGAGTGCCCCTCCGGGGTCTGCGTCTTGTACAGCGGGCAGCGGGCGCACTCGTACAGCCCCAAGGAGAACAGGCCCATGCCGATTCGTTCGCGCCAGTGCGTGCCCGCCTGGGTGCTGCGCTGTTTCCACCGCCACCCCGGCACGGCGAGCGCGCGCGGGTCCGCCCAGCCCCCGCGCAAGGTGCAGTACGAAACACCGTTGCTGCCGCCAGAGCTGCTGGGCCTCTGCGCCGGGCTGGGCGACGAGAGCCGCACCTCTACCCGGGGCCTGGACCTGACGACCGCCCACCAGTGGCACCTGCTCCTCTTCTACGCGTGCCTCGAAACCCTGATCGGCCCCCCGCCCTGGGAAAGCCCCCGCGAGCCACGGTCCTGTAGCTGGTCGCAGGTGCTGCTGGACAAACTGCACTGCCGGCGCACCGAAGGCGCCCCGGCCACGGAGGACGAGGCGGCGCGCGAGGAGCTCCTGCCGGCCCAGGTGGCCCAGAACCTGGCCCAGCTGCTCAGGCTGGTGCTGGCGGTGCAGGTCGCCGAGGACGACGTGCAGCAGCTCTGTGCCTACGCCCGCCGCAACGCCTTCCTGGTCCGGAGTTACCTGTCGGGCGCCGTGGTGGGAGCGGTCCTGAACCCCTTCCTGGCCCAGCTGCCGGCGGCGGAGGACCACAACGTGAGCCTCATGTTCGACAGCGATGCGGTAGGGCTGCTGTGCGCGGCCCGGCACCTCCGGCCCGGGGAGGCGCTGTCCCTGCCGCTGGAGCCGGAGGCCCGCTTCGCCGCCGACGGCCGGCCGGCCCCCGAGGACCCCGACCCCGCCCTCGAGAGCCACTACGGACGGCCCACGGCGGCCTCGCTGCTGCAGCTGGAGGCCCGCACCCGGGAGCAGGTGCTGTCTTTGTCGGCCGCGATCGCCCCGCGGGCGCTGCCGGCCGCCGCCGAGCGAGACCTCATCGTGCAGCTCAGCCTGTATGTGGCGAGCGACCTGGCCACCGCGTGGGGCTGGCAGACGCACACCCAGTCGGCCATCCTGCGGGCCGAGCGGCACGGCCAGCCCCCGGAGCACGGGAGCCGCGCGGCCTGGTGGCAGGACCTGACGGCGCTGGAGGACGCCCCCGCGGGCCTGGCCTTACACCTGGCCCTGCTGAACGGCTTCATGCTGCTGCTGCACCGGCGCGGGGCCAAGTCCTTCGTCGAGGCCCTGGCCGGCGTCCCGGAGGCCGTCGACGGGCGCCCGGCGGGCGTGGCTGACGCTCGCTACGCGCAGCAGATCTTCTGGCTGCGGACGCTGACCGCCCAGCTCGCCAACACCGCACGCCTGTTCTTCGAGGCAGCCCCGCACGCGCTGTACACGGACGTCAAGGCCCCGGCCTCCGGCCCGACGCACGACCTGCGCCTGTGCGTGCGCCTGTTGCTGTCGGTGCTCGTGCTGTACCGCCACCTAGAGCACGTCAAGGTCACCCTGCTGCAGGAGGCCAGGCGGGGGGGCGACGCCCGGGAGGGCGTGCTGGCGGAGCACTTGTCGGCCGCGGTGTGGTCATTGCCCGGCGCGCACGCGCACACGTCCGAGCAACTGCGCGAACGACTGGAGTGCAGCCTGGACCTGTTCCCCGTCTCGCACCTGAAACAGGACCAGCGGGAGCGCTGCATCAACGACATGGAAGCGGCCTACGCCCTGAGCCTCAAGCGGCCCCGGAAATAGCCTGGCTAGTTGGACTCCGCGCCCCCCCCCTTTGCCCTGGCCGCTCAGTGTGGTAGTACAGCAACTGGGTGGCTTTTATTAAAAAGAGAACCAACCCGCTTGGAGCGAGCGCTGCTAGGCCTTGGCTGGAGAGCCCCGGCGCACCGGTTTCCTTTAGGCGCACTGGGCCAGGAGAGCGCCCAGCGACAGCCTCGTCGTGCCGGGCGGGACCTGGACGAGGCAGTCCAGGTCCAGCAGCCCCCCGCCGCCGGCCGGCCGGCAACAGCGTGCGTGCCGCGCCCCCTCCCCCCCCCCTCGCCCCCCCTCCTCCCGGTGCCACCGGCTTTGCGCGCGCCTCCTTTCTGCGCATTCTTCCCTTTCTCCGCCCCCCTGGGGGTGCCCCTCCCTACCGCAGGCGGGGAAGAGGCAGGGGGGCTCGGCCCTAGGTACCCAAAGCGGCGAACGACACACTACAGGTGTTCCCCCCGTGCTCTCCCTCACGTGCCCCCGATGGTCGACTCTGCCCGCGGGCTAAGCGCCAACCCGCGGCTCCTGCGCTGGCTGGGCTGGACCGACTTGGCGGCGCTAGCCTGTACTTCACCGGAGTACGACCGGCTGCTGCGGACACCCGCGGCCTGGCGAGCGGCAGGCGCCGGCGACCTAGTGCTGGACCTGGCAGCCCAGCCGCGGCTCCTGCCCCTGGTACAAGTCTGGGGACAGGCCTGGGGCGCGGGGGCCCGGCCTCGGGTGCCCAAGCTGGAGGTGCTGGCCGACGCGCAAGACCCCCTAGCAGAGGTTCGCGCGCTCAGGCCATGCGTCTGTATCCAGGGGCTAGTGATACAATGTTCGACGGCTTTGTCCGAGGCAGAAGAGCGCACTCTGCATGCAGCAACACCCGATTTGCTGCATGGCATAGCCGCAGCACTCCCGGGCCTACAGCACCTGCACCTGAGACGTTTCAGTCCGATGACCAGTGCCGGGTTGGCGACCCTGGCACGGCTGCGACAGCTGAAACACTTGGTATTGGGAAAGTGCGTCGGAATGACGAGGGCGGGGCTTTCGCCCCTGGCAGAGATGCGACAGCTGCAACACTTTGCCGTGGGCGCCTGCCGGCTGATGACAGATGCAGAGCTTAAGTATTTGGAGGAGCTGGAAAAACTGCAACACTTAGACCTGACCTCATGCCTCAGCCTCACAGGAGAGGGGTTCCGTTACTTGGCAAAATTGAAAAACCTGCAACACTTGGACTTGGCCTTTTGCGTGCTACTCACGGGGGAGGGTTTCCAGCACTTAGCTCAATTGACCAAGCTGCAACAACTAGACTTGACGTTTTGCAGAAACCTGCTGGACGAGGGGCTGGAGCGCTTGGCCGGGCTGCCGCGGCTGCGACACCTAAACTTGAACTGCTGCGAAAGCCTGACAGACGCGGGGTTGCTGCACTTGGCCAGGCTGCCACAGCTGCAACACCTAGACCTGAGCGCTTGCGAATGGCTGACAGACGCGGGGCTCGCGCACTTGGCTGGGCTGCACCAGCTGCGACACCTAGACCTGAGTTCTTGCAACACCCTGGCGGGCGCGGGGCTGGCGCACCTGGCGCTTATGCAACAGCTGCAACACCTAAACTTGAGCTCTTGCGAAGGACTGACAGACGTGGGGCTCGCGCCCTTGGCCCGGCTGCGCCAGCTGCGACACCTAGACCTGAGTTTTTGTGCATCGCTGACGGACGCGGGGCTGGCGCACTTGGCCAGGCTGCAACTGCTGCAACACCTAAACTTGAGGTATTGCCCATGGCTGACAAACGTGGGGCTGGAGCACTTGGTTGGGCTGCCGCAGCTGCAACACGTAGACCTGAGTGGTTGCGAAGGACCGACGCGCGGGGGGCTGGTGAGCTTGGCGAAGCAGACAGGGCTGGATGTCATGGGGGATTGGTCGGGGCTGCAGAGGGGGGCGCCCCAGTGCGGCACGGCCGGGGGGGGGGAGTAGTACCACCGCACGCCCCAGCACCCCACGCGTGCCCAGCCCCCGCCCCCCCTCCTCCCGCCTTTCCCGGTGCCGGCGCTACCCAGGCTGCAGACAGAGCACAGCGCGAGGAGAGTTGGCGGCGCCCTCGGGCCAGCTGCTGCGCCTAGAACTGGGCTGGGACCCTGAGGTGACGGGGGCGGCCCAGGTAGTACTTTAATTAAAGAAAAACTGGAGGTCTGGCCAGGGACAAACGGATGCGGGGTCGGGGGTGCCTGGCGGAGCTGCGACAGTGCAGGAAAAGAGGGAGGGGCAGGCGCGGGCGGTTTCCCTGGCCTCGCCGAGAGGAGGTTGTGCCGCCGCCGGCTTCCCGGCTGAGCCCTGCACTTCTGTTCTTTCTCTTTTTCTTCCTCGGCCCCGCCGGGCTAGGCGCACTGGGCCAGGAGGGCGCCCAGCGACAGCCTCGTCGTGCCGGGCGGGACCTGGACGAGGCAGTCCAGGTCCAGCAAGCCTGCGCCGGCCGGCCGGCAGCGGTACTGGTGCAGGTAGCCCTCGGGCAGCACGGCGTTGAGCCACAGGGGGTAGCACCGCACGGCCTGCTCGTCCAGCGCCAGCCGGAGCGTGTCGAGGGGCGGCACGGGCTCGGCCGAGCAGGCGGGACTGCGGCTGCCCCCCGCCGCCTCGATCGCGAGCGAGTCCAGCCCCCCCCGCGCCACATCCGGCGTCAGGGGAAAGGGGCACACCTTCTCCTGCGACAGCACCGGGGCCAGGTGCGCCAGCGGCGGCGGTTCGCCCGGCAGGGCCTCCGCCGCGACCCAGAGGCCGGGCCGGTACGGCAGCGCGCTGGCCGAGGCCGGCCGGGCCCAGGGGGCGCTCGTCCACTCCCAGACGCTGTGCGCTAGAAAACAGAAGGCGGTCTGGTACAGGAAGCCACGCTCCGCGTCGAACAGGTACGCGCGCTGGAGCTGCAGGTACGGCAGGGCCAGCCCCTCCGCCGTGGTCTGCAGCGGCGAGGTGCACTGCCAAGACATCTCCTCGGACAAGGACAGCGTGAGGCCCGCCAGGGCCCGGGCCCAGTCGGGGCCCAGCGAGCACGTGAACTCGCGCCGGCCGCAGGAGTACTTGGTCACGGCCGCCACCTCGCAGCCGGGGCCTAGGTAGCCGCTGTAGCAGCGGCAGACGGGTTGCGGCCAGGGCTCGTGCCAAGTACAGACGCCGCGCCGGCCGCAGTACGGGCTGGGCCGGCCGTCGAAGCCCGTGCAGGTCCGGCAGAAGGGCTCGGGGGCGCCCGGCGCCGCCACGTCAAAGTAAGTAGTGTCGCACACTGACTGCCGCTGGCTGGCGCTGTTGGGGGGCACAGGCAGCCGGCCGTCCTGGGCCCGCGCCGGGCCTGGCAGCAGCAGCAGCAGCGCCAGTACCGCCGCGGGGCAAGCGAGCATCCGGGGGGGGGGGGGGAAGAGGGAGGCCTTTTACGACGCCGTGACCGGCTACCGTCCAGGCAGGGAAGCACGGGGAAGGGGGGCGGTGCCGTGGGGGGCGGCAGTCGTAGCCCGAGCTGGGGAAGGAAGTGTGTGCGCCCCTCTCCCCAGTTGGCATCGGGGCCCCCCTCTCCTCTCCCCTTCGCCTCTGTGTGGCCCCCCCTCGGACCTGCTCCTCCTCTTTCCGCCCCTTGTCTTGTCTTTATTCAAAGTCTTTGCTTACCAAGTTGATTGCTTAACCAGTAAACGGTGAAGGTGCTAACTGGGGTGAAGGAGAGACGAATCTTTTCTTCGGCGTTCTTCTTGCTGTAGGGCGGACTGCGCAAAACTCTGTGCCGCTTGCACGACGTCGGGGCCTAGATAGGCAGCTTTGGCGCTGTCCCACCACCGTCCGAACTGCGCGTTGTAAGCGGCGGGCATGACCGCAAAGTTGCGCGGGTGGTCCCGCCCGCCGAGCGCGATGGGGATCAGGTGGTCTACGCACCAGGCCAGCTTGCGTCTGCCGCGATCATCGAAATAATCCCGTAAGCACGGCAGGTGCCGGTGATTCTTTACCCACCTCCTAGCGCCGGACGGCGACATGTAGTCGCACTTTGCGAGCAGTGGCTCGAAGCCTAGGTACACCGCTGCGGTCGAGACCTCCCGGGGGCTGTACTTGCGCTTCATGCGCGACAGCAGCCTGCGGTGCGCCGATGAGCTCGTCCGCCGCCGCCGGGGGGGGAGACGATTGTCGGGCAGTGCTAGGGAAAAAGCGAGCGCCGTCAAGGCAGGAGACGTAACGTTGGTCCGGCCCTCTTTACACATTTCCCGTGACTTTTGTTTGTTCGGGGGGGGGGGGGTTATAAAGCAAGAGAGAACAGGAGCAATTCTTAATCGCTGCCCCACGCACTAGCTCTCACCCCTTCACGCCACTCTTACCGTGACTACTCTCACCCCTTCACGTCACTCTTACCGTGACGGCGGCTCACTCACCGCAGCCTGTCACCTCCAGCTTGGGGCTCTCGCGGGGGCACCGGGGACC
This sequence comes from Paulinella micropora, assembly GCA_019918135.1. Taxonomy (NCBI): domain Eukaryota; phylum Cercozoa; class Imbricatea; order Euglyphida; family Paulinellidae; genus Paulinella; species Paulinella micropora. The sequence continues at coordinate 100,624 of WBZZ01002693.1, forward strand.
CGGCCGCGTGGGGCGAGGAGGCAGCGACTGCGGCGGGCGCGACCGAGCCACCCCCGTCGAGGAGGAAGGCCCGGCACTCCTGCAGCAGCTCCGCCGGGGTCTGCGTCGTGTAGGAGGTGACCAGGACGAGCCACCGGTCGCAGGCGGCGGCCGCGGGGGTCTCGACCGCCACGGGGCTGGCTTCCTCCCCCGGCGGGTTCAGCAGGCACCGCCGGCAGGCCAGACACTCGAGCGGCCTAGCCGCCACGAGGCGGGCGGCCCCACCCCCCAGGTCCTCGAGGTCGAAGACGTTGGTAGGGCACACGGACCACAGCTCCAGTGCGCGTGGTGCCGGGAGCGGGCGTGGCTGGACCTGGACGCTCGACACCTTGCGGGGGGTGAGGAGCCCCTTCTGCCAGCGAGAGTCACGGGAGGCATAGCCCTTGGTGACCCACAGCCGGACCCAGACCTCCTCGCCCGGCAGGAGACGGCAGAGCACCTGCCGTTCGCCGCCGGCGGCCACCCGCGCTGCCGGGTAGCCGGGCATGGGGCGTAAGTGGGCGAGGGACACCTCGGTCACGCCCCAGCAGGCCTCCAGCGCGCGCAGCTCGTCGTCGGTGAAGAGGTCGAGCTCCTTTTCCTCGTCCGGTGGCGGCGGGGGTTCCGCGTCGTCCAGGTCGGCCGGGCGCAGGCCCAGGCCCGCCAGCACGGCCTGGGCCGCCAGCCGCCCGGCCTCGGTTTGCTGCAGCGCGCGGGCGGACTCCCGGTCCAGCCGGGCCAGGGCCTGCGCGCGCGTGCGGCCGGACTCCGCCCGCAGGGCACCCAGCCTGTCCCGGAGCAGCGCCAAGGACGGGGTGGCGGGGGGTGCGGCCGCCGGGTGGGCTACCTTGAGTTCCAGCATCGCACTGTTGGCGGGCGTCAGAAACGAGGGCATAGCCTGCTCCCAGGGCACGACGGGCAGGCCAGCCAGCACGGCCGGTGCCATGTCTACCCGCACGCGCTCCAGCAGCTGCACGAGGTCCAGGTTACCCAGCGAGTTGAGCGGCTTCGACAGGACCTCGACGTAGCTGACCGCGGCGGCCGGCAGGCAGTACAGCGACTGCAACAGGGCCTGCGGCAGCAGCGGCGTCTGCACGCCTGCCAAGAGGAACGCCGCCGTGCGTCCGTCCGCCGGCAACGAGGGTAGGTGGGCGGCGGAAACGCTGACCGCCCGCGCGGCGCGCCGGACCTGCGACCCGCTGAACCGGACCCAGGCCTCCTGGTCCATGCGCCGCGGGCGGGGAGAGGGGAGGCGGCGGCCGGGCCTGCTTGATTGTGGCCCGGGGGGCCGCGCGCAGCCCACCCCAGACACTCAGTCGATCCGCTCCTCTCCGCGCCCCGTCCCCTGGCCTGCCCCCCCTCCGCCGCCCCTACCGACACGCCCCTTCACTCCGCGGTAGGGGGAGAAGGGGCGGGGCCGCAGCAGGGCGAGAGTACACGGGCAGTGGTGGGAGAGGGGGGGGGGGCGCCCCCTAGTGTAAAGGAAACCCGTGGCCAGAGGAGAGCCAAGGCCATCCACGCCAAGCCGCGGCCTCTCTGCGTACTCAAGGAGAATGAGCGCGGCCGCCGCCCCCCCGGTGAAGAGACACAAGGCCGAATCCCAAGCCCTAGCCCCACCCCCGGACCAGACCCGCGCCGAACGCCCGGCGGACGAGTCGCTACACAAGTTGGGGCCCAGATTCGTCTGCACCAGGAGCTGCCGCGATTGCCGGCGGCCAGCGCAATGTGCATTCTGCCGGCCGTGCCGGCTGTTTAGCCTGTTCCAAGAAAGACGTCACTGCTCAGCCGACACGACACAAAAGGTTGAGAGATTTGTATTAGCGGAACAGGTCATGCTGGCGGGAGCCGAGCCGCTTCGCGTACACAAGCTGGTTCCAACGAGGGTAGCGCTCTCGGAGGCCGGGGCAGTGCAGGAGTGGCTGCGCTCCTTTTCCTTGTTCGTCACGACGGCGGAAAAGTTCGACAAGTGTGAAATTGGCCAAGGCCAGGAGGCGTGCCAAACGGAACAGAGTCTGGTGCTCAGAAAGGTCGATTGCAAGCCCCGCGCGCTGCCGCGCTCCTCGCAGAACGTCCCGGCGGACTGCGTAGAGTACCTGTATTTGCAACACTCGCTAGCCGCGCAGGGGCTTGCCCCTAAGGTGCACGGCTACCTTCGGGTAGACAGCCCCCTGCTACCGAGAAGCCCCCCGAACGGCGGTGGCCCGGCCGGACCGGCGAGCGCTAGCAGGGAAGTGAACGTGGAGGATGAGCTCCTGGGCTCAGAATACTTGGAGCTTGCGTCGGAAGGCGACGACGCCAAGGACCCGGCACAGGTAAGCAGCGCTACGTTCTGGCTCGTGGCTGATCTCGCCTCGGTGGGGCCTTCCTTTAGCCTCGACCTGCAGACAGCCACCACTATAGACAAGCTCCAGGTCGATGCCGCACAATTCGAGGCTTTTCTGATAAGGCTGCTGGATTTCTCGGCCTGTGTCATGCCGCTGTTGGTCACGGATCTGACGCTTCGCAAAGTAGAGCTAAGCGCCGCCCCCCCCGGCTTCCTGTTGCGATCTCTGGGCCCGAAGCAGTGCTGGCGGCTCCGGTTGCCCGCCGGGTTGCCCGCCAGTGACGAGCGGGACCTCCAAGACGCCATCAAGCTGTGCAATCTGCTGAGCTTCGTGGCTAACGGCCGCTACACAAGCCCCGGAGAACGCAATCTGCGCCAGGAACTAAGGGCTGTTGCCTGGAAACTTATACTACCCCTTATCAGGGTACCAAACCCCAGAGGACGTCTTCTACAATGCGCCGTCTGGTGGCAGCAGGGCTGGAACAAGACAGAAAGCCAGCTGTCCCGGGCGAGGCACTACCTCGGGGCTTGTAAACCGGCTGCTGCGCTCCAGGGGTTGACGACAGACGTCTGGTGGGATGCAGCGACCGGACAACGGGGGTATTTACTCGGCGACGACGAGACATTCACCGAGGGGGACTTCACGGTTGGACGCGTCGAGACCTTACTACGTGTACTGATTCGGCTAGCCAGTCCTCAAGGCCTCGCGCAGACATGACTGCCTGGGCCGGCTACCGAGGCTTGGCCTTTGCTTGTTCGGTAGCAATCCGTTGAACCAGTACGGGGCGAGTAAAGGAGTCCCGTGAGCGTACCAAGCTTCTGTGGCGGATAGAGAAGAAGGAGGGGCCGGGCTTGGAGGTCTGCCGGGACGGAAGGAAAGAGGGAAGGTGGGGGGCCCGCGGAGGCGAGCGTACGGTGGAGAGTGTACGGTGGGAGGGAAGGCAGGGCAAGGGGGCCCAGCCGCGCGGGGAAGAGGACAGGAGAGGGGGGGCCGTCCGCCCCCGGGGGATGTAAACGCCAGGGGCCAGGGTCCGAGGAGGCGATAAAGCTCCGGTGCCCCACCTCTCTCTCCCAAACCTACAGGGAGATGTCCGTCCCTTCCCCCGGCATGAGTGTCAACGCGGGCCAGAAGCGCCCTCTCCTAGCGGGCCCTTCAACAGCCTCGGGGCCCCCGCGCTCGATTGTTGCTGACGGGGCCCCGGCTGGCTCGCTTGGCCCAGTCCCACCGCGTCCGGCGCCGGCCGGACCACTCGACACTATGCCGCCTACACACCCCCTGGCCCCTAGGTTTGTGTGTGAGTCGCGCCGGCGCTGCCACGAATGTGAGCAGCTAGGGTCGTGCGACCCCTGTCGGTCGTGCCAGCTATCGGCGCTGTTCCTAAAGGTACAACCCTGTTGTGTCGTCCCAAAAGACCGGGTTACCCGCTGGAAACCCGGTAAGCAGCAACTGGAGGAACAAGAGCTGCCATTCACTTCGAGCCCAGGGCTCTCCATGTGGCAAAAAGCCATCTCTCTCTTCGTAGCGACCGACAAAGACTGGAAGAGCTGCGAGCTAGGCGGAGCCCGCCACTCCCAGGACGAGCAGTCCTTGGCCAAGGACTCCGTCCTGCTTCTGCATCGCCGCAAGCTAGTGCTCAAGCGCATGGGGCAGCCATGGCTGGAAAACCAGCGGCGACCTTCGGCCGCCCAATTAGAGTATCTGGGGCTGCAACACGTGCTGGCACAAAGGGGGTTAGCGCCCAAGGTGTACGGCTACCTCCGCGTGGACAGAAACGAGGGTAACAAGACGTTCAGTACGTTCTGGCTCGTTATGGACCTCGTCCGCGCGGGTTCCGCCCTCAGCCTGGACCTAGAACAAGCCCAAAAGTTGCGTGTCCGGCCCCCCATCAAGGCCTTCCAGAGCTTCCTGCAGGAGGTGCTAAGTTTCTCGGTCGACGTTGTCCCGCTGTTGATGGCCGATCTGAAGCCTGCTAACATCACGACGACGGCCGAACCACGGGGTTTTCTTGTGCTGGATGTAGACCCTCATTACTACCTGTGGCTCATAGAGTCCGCCCAGTACAAAGCTACCATTTTTCTCTCGAACCTGCTAAGCTTTGTGGCTAACAGCTATAACCGTACGAACGTAGCCTTGCTAAGTACCATTTGGCGATTTATGCAGCCCCTACTGGTAGCCCCAACGGGCCAGGCAGACTTTGAGCGCTGTGTTCAGTGGTGGAGCCAGAGCCTGTCCACGGAGATGTGCAAAAGGCGAACCCAGTTCTGCCAGGCCAGGCACTACTTGCGGCAATTTAATATGCATGTGGATGCCTTGCAGGAAATGCCTACTACTACTACTGCTGATGATCAGTATCACATTGATTGGCTGCCCGACGAGTCCAAGTATGAGGAGCATTGGTGGAACAAGGCGGGGCGAAGAGTTCACTGGAAAGGTACAGACGGGGAGGATTACAGCTGGCACGCCCAACTAGTTCCACCTGGCACTAAGCAGCCTCAGGTAAGACAATTTCTAACGGTGCTGGTCCGGATAGCCGCGTGGTGGCACCACGATAACACTTAAGAAGCTGCCTATTTAAGCCTGGCTCGGTAGTAGCCAGTGGCAAACGCGGTGGTGGCCAGAATAAAAGCATGGTTTTTTATTGCAAACCAGGGCCTTGGCCTGCCCACCGGCGGAACCCCGGGGGGGGGGGGGGGACGCGGAGGATTTGACGCCACGGTGTCCGCACCCCGCCAGCACGTGGGGCAGGGTGGTGGCTCGAGTAAAAGCCAAGTTTTTATTGAACACTACCTTCTGTCTGCCTACCGCGGGGTGGGGGCCGGCGCGCTCAGCGGCCCACACCGTCCGGCAGAACTCGCGCGCGGCCCCGAGCATGGCCTCCGGCACGCACGCTACCCGCACCCCGTAGGTGCCCACGCACACCACGGCGGAGCGCGGCGGCTGCGGCTCGGCCGCCAGGTCGTACGTGAGTTCGAAGAGGGCGTGACCAAGCGCGGCCTGCACGAGGAAGCGGTTCAGCTCCGTGTCCGCCCATGCGCGCCAGAGCGCGTGCGCCAGGGGCGGCACCCGCGCTGGCTCCCCGTGCGCCCGCCCGGCGGACTGGGCTTTCTTGAGCTCCAACAGCCACAGGCGGCCCGCCGCACAGCGCCAGACCTGGTCTATGCTGCTGGCCACCGCCAGTGACGGGCTGTGCACCACGACCTGCGCGGCCACGGGCAGGCCGAAGCGAGCGAACAGGAAGGAGATGGCGGTGGCCGTCAGCGGGTGCACGCGCCGCAGCTCGCGCCCGGCCAGGGGGTGCAGCCCCGTTCTGGCCCGCAGCTGCCGCGCGAACCGGGCCCGCTCGGCCGGCGGCGCGCCGTCCCACAGGCGGTAGTCCCGGGACCAGAGCGCGCCCGCCAGGGCCGGCTCGCGCGCGCCCGTCGCTATGCGCACGAGAGCGTTGAGCTGCTGATCGACCACGATGGCCTGGCCCCGCCTGTACAGGCACGACTGGGCGCGCGGGTGGCCGGCCGCCGCCGCGCGGGCCGCCCATTCGCCGAAGACGGAGGGCTCGGCCGCGCCCCGTGGTGCACGGGACCCCCCCGTGCCCCAGACGGTGTCCTGCAGCCAGGCATGCAGGCCGCGCAGCGGCCGGCCGTGGTAGTACAGCACGAAACTGGGCGGGCGCGCGCGGATGGCGTTCGACACCTGCGGCCGCCGGGGCGGGGGCAGAGGCCGGCGCCCACCCTGCTCGTGGCGGGCCTCGGGTGGCATTTTGGGGGCAGGGGGAGGAGCTCCCTCCTCTGCACACACACCCCCCAGCCCTCCCCCCGCCCGGGGGCTAGGCAGGAAGGGGGCCGTAGCGGAAAGAGAGGAGGCGCCCCCCCCCTCTGCCATTTCCTCCGGGGCGGGGGAAAGGCTGGGGGGGGCCGGCGCGGACAGATCGGTTCGCGCCCCTCGGAGCTCCCGGCCGAAGGGGCACGGCACGAGTACAGAGTGACTAAAAACTACGGCGTGTGCTCGCTCAGTTTTTAATGTGGCCCACACGCTACCGACGGCGGCGACGGCGCGCTGGCCCCCGCCTACGACACCACTAGACGGCACACGGGGCACGAGTCCTTAGTGCGTAGCCAGGGGTCGACGCACGCCCGGTGCAGGTAATGCGCACACGGCAGCCCCCGCAGCCAGTCCCCTACGACCAAGTCTTGTAGGCAGATGGAACACTCCTTGGGAGAGTTGGGTGCGGCGAGAAAGGCGTCCGTGAGCTGGAGCTCGGGCAGCAGCGCTAGGCCGGCCTCGGACAACCCGGTGCGCACGGGCGGCTGCTCGGTCGATCCGCCCTCCCCCAGCATGACCGTGTCCACCACCACTACACCGTTGAGCGTAGACAGCAGGATTTCGGCCAGGTCTAAGGTGCTCAGGGTGGCCAAGACGACGCTTTCAAAGTCCGGCTCGGGCGGAGGGAGAGACGCCGCCTCCGGCACCACGACGGGGCGCGCCTGACGAGGCGGTGGCTCTGGCCCGGTCGCAGTGGCCGCGGCCAGCTGTCGCAGGCCTTGTCCACGGGGGGCTGGCCGGGGAGTGGTACATGGCTTTTTGGGCCTTGGTGCCACCGCCGAGCTCGGACGAGCGCGGTGGCTGCTAGCCGTGCCCCGGCTGCTAGCCGTGCCTTGGCTGCTAGCCGTGCCTCCCATCATGGCGGTCGTGTTCGGAGCCTCGCTGCTGACGGACTTTTGGGGGGAGGGGAGCAGGGGGCGTACAATCTCCCCCCCCCCCCCCGGCACGCTCCCCGCGGTGGGGAGATCCCCCCTCCTCTTCCCCCCTCTCCGCTCCCTCCCCCCCCCTCGCCCCCCCCCCCGGCACCCAGCGCGCAGCGCCCAGTGTGTCTTTTTTTCCGCCGGCCCGCTCGTTCGGTGCCGGGCGTGCACGCCCCACGTACGCCCCACGCTCTCCCCCCCTTCCCTACACGCCGCGGACCACGCCCCGCGCTCTTCCCTCCCCGTGCGTACGGGCTGGCGCCTGTTCGCGACGCCGGGGGGCAGGGCTGCCGCGCCGGGGCGGATTACGGGCCGCGCTCACGGGGCCCGCAGCACGGCCGTCTCTTGGAAGTCGTCTGCCCCGGCGTCGTCGGTCTCCGCGGGCGGCAGGAACAGCATCCGGGCGCGCGCCTCCGGCGGCAAGCACCACCGCCAGCCCAGGGCACTGCCTAAGAGCAACCACGCGTCCGAGAGGTCCTGTGCACCCTGCCTGGGCAGCCGGTCGGGGCCTTCCACCACAGCCACCGCCGCCAGCAGCAACGCGTGCGTAGTACACGAACCCTCGTCTCCTTGGAGAGTAGGCGTCTCCCGTGGGTACACGTAGCAACCCAGGCTGGCCTCGGTCAGCCCGGCCTCCGCTAGGCCTAGCAGACGGGCCAGGCGCTCCCCGTGCTGGTCCCGCAAGGCCAACCCGCGGCAGACATGCTGGAGCAGCCGGTAAGTGCCAGACCGGCTGCCGTTGGGGTCCCAAAGAGTGAGCTTCACAGCGTTGTCTGCCCGTTGTTTGCAGAGCAGGAAAGCGTGTTCGTGTGACGAGCACACGTACACCGTAAAGTCCGTTTCCGGCACTTGGGGCTCGGGACCGCTGCGGTCCCCGTAATGGTAGGTATGTGGCCAAACTCCGAACCCTAGGTGGATCGAGACGGGACAGAGCTTCCCGGGGCAGTGCCAGCCAGGGTCTAGCTCGCGCAACAAGGACAGAGCGACACAGAGGCGTCGCAGGGCCGTGTGTTCGTGGCCGCCCACGTCGGCCTGGCCGCTGTACAGGAGAGCCTCCCCCCCCGCGGAGACAATGGGGTTTAGGCGGGCGTCCAGCACGCCCAGGGCCCCTACCAGCAGGCTGCGCAGGGTCAGCACCCGTCGGTCCCGCGCCTCGTCGTCCGACCACCGCAGCTCCCTGTCCCAGCCTAGCTGCTGCCAGCGGAAGCGGCACTCCGGCTCTGTCCCTTCGTGCCCCGCGCCGGCTAGCGGAACGACACGCCGGGGGAGCTTGAGCAGGTAGGGCGGCCGGCGGTCCAGGACTACCTCGGTGGACTTCCAAAACTCATAAGACTTGTTCAGGTTGGCTACCGTCTTCCGGAACGGACGCAGCCACCTCGCGAGCACGCTCCGAAACTTGGCTTCTGCTGCCTGCCGGTCAGGGGCGTTCAGTGGGAGTTCGGCTGCGTAGCCTATCCGTCCATCTCGCAGGCGCAGTAACTGCAGGGGCCTGTGCGCCCATTGAGCGCAGATGTCATGCATTCTCTCGTCCAAGCACAAAGGGGCCGGCCATTCGTCCTCTACCAGAAGATCGGGCTCCTGCAACGCAGCCCCGTCCTCGGTCAGCAGCGGCCACAGCGGCAGAGAGGCGGCTCCGGCTCGTCGTCGGGTCCCGGCGGGTCGACCCAGCCGGGCAGCGGGGGGGCAGGGGGCTCCATGCGCGGCGACCCGGTGCGCGGCGCCCGGGCAGCGGATTCTGGGGGGGAGGCCGGCGAGGGGAAAGGAGACACACGGGGGGCGCCACTCCTGCCGGGGGGGGAGTTGTCCGCCCCCACGTCCCGGCCCCCCCAGCCCACGCGCCCGAGCGTGGCGCCCCTCCCCGGGTGCGCCGGCCGCGTGTCTGCCCACGTCTCGGCCCCCCCGCCCCGCGCGCCGGCCGCGTGCCCGCCCCCCCTCGTGCGCCGGCCGCGTGCCCGCCCGCGGACGTGGCCCCCTCCCCTGGGTATTCGCTGGGAGGGGGAGGGGGGCGGGCGGCTGGCACGAATACCGCCGCCGCCGCCTGCCTGGGGGGGAGGAGGAAGCAGTGCCCCCCCCCCTCCTCGCGCTTAGCCCTTCCCCCCAGCAACAAAACCGGCACGCCCCCGGGGGTGGACTGGACTCCTGGGGGGGGGGGGGGGGCCGAGACGTTCGTGTCCACTGTCCGGGTGAGTGCCAAACCGGCAGGACCTTTTTCTGCCAGCCTAGTTGAGTGCCAAACTTGCAGGACCTTTTTATTCCCGCGACAAGGCGAGGAGGTCGTCCCCCCCACGAGCCAGCGCAGCCAGCGCCGGCCAGAGGGCAGGAGCGCCTAGCACGAGTACCGCTGGCACACGAAGCCCAGGTTGAAGTTCCAGCCGCTCAGCGCGTCCAGGCGATAGATCTCGACCAGTTGCGATTGGTTATTAAAATTAGTCGTAATACGAAATTGGTGCGTGTACGTATAGCCACCCAGCCAGTTAGTCTTGTTGACCAACTTGGGGCAACTGTAAGCGGTAAAGGGTGGGCTGTAGGTGGAAGTGTCGACGAGGATCCAGTTCTGCTGGCCGACGGGCAGGTAGCTGCCTACGTAAAAATCAAAGTTGACGAGCTGCGTGCAGGTGCAGCTCACTCCCCCGGGGCTTTCGGCGCACTGGTAGCCCGCGGGGCAACCCCAGGACCGGCAGTCCTGGCCCAGGGCGCAGGCGTACGTGCCGGGCCGGTTGTCGCACAGCATGGCGCTGCCGCCGCAGTCGCCGGCAGACACGCCGGCCGTGTCGAAGAAAAGTTCGTGACAGCTCCAGCACGAGGTCGGTGCTAAACGGCTCGCGCCGGGGCAGCACACAATAGGCCCCGGCGCGGGGCGCCAGGGCGGCCCAGAGGATACCCAGCCAGGCGATGCTCACCACGGCCGGCTGAGGGAGGAAGCCAAGCCGACGCAGGCAGCGCCGCTAAGAGGCAAGGACAGCAGTCAGCCACGCCCCGCTCCTTTCCTTCCTTTCTGGGAGGCTGCCGGGGGGGGGCGTGCCAACCCCGCGGGGGTGGAAGGAAGGCGGCGCGGGGGCTCGTGAGCGGCGGGATGGGGAGGGCGAAGGGTAGGAGGGGGGGGGCTGGGACGTACAGAGCGGAGGACGCACACCCCCCCCTCCCCCCCTCTCCCTTTCCCTCGTCCTGCTTAGACACCTACTGACCCCACACACACCTACCCACACGCATTGCGCACCCCTGGCCGCAACTTCTGGGACCCAGGGGAGGGAGGGGCTTTTGCTCCCCGGGCCGGTGCTAGCAGTCATGTCCCGGCTGCAGCTATGGCGCCTGTGGTCAGTGTGGTGCGCCGGGCCCAGCCCGCGGCTAGTACTACTGACTGTGCAAGGGCCTCTGTTCCAGGCGCTGTGCGCCGAGCCCGCCCTCACCGCCCGGCCCTACGCACACCACCTAGTGCTGGGGCCGCTAGAGAGCGCGACTGTGTTCGAAGTACAACCGTTCGTCAGGTTCCCGCAGTGCGAGTCCCTGGAGGTCGCGAGCGTACTCGCGACTACGTGTGGCGCGGTGGAGTGGCACTACCAGGACGACGCCGTGCGCGTGCGCGGGCCCCGGGTGGAGGAGCGGTTCTACCCCCCCGACGTGCTCGAGGTCAGCAGCCGCGCCGGCCTGCGCCAGCCCGCCCACCCCGACGTGACCCTGCGCTTCCGTGTGACCTGCCACGACGCCTACCAGTGCCGCGTGGCCTACACGCCCGTCCTGGTGTGCACCGACCGGTACACCAGGCGCCTGGCAGCCTGCGGGGCCCTGGCGTGGGCCGTGCTCGCGCTGTGCGTCGTCACGGTCTGCGCCGCGCGGCGCTGCCGGTCCGGCGGACGCCCCCCTCCGCCGCGGGCGGTGGCGTGGCTGGCTAGTGCACAGTAACCACGGGAAGGGGGGGACACTCTACTGGCCCAAGGGGGGGGGGGTTCAGCACCGGAGCGGGACGAGGAGAAGAGGCCAGCAGCGCGCCGGGGGTGAGAGAGAGAGAGGGTCGCGTAGTCTGGCTAGCGGCCAAACCCGGCCAGGCACCGGAGTGAGGAAGGGGAGGGGGCGCCGGCTCATTAAAAGGCCGAGCCCGGCATAGAAGCCCCGAGGGGGGCTGGTTACTTTCCTACGGCCCGGGGGCGGGGGTGGCTGTCAGGGATTGGTAATTTAATCCGCGTGCGCGGTGGACGGACTAGCGCTACCGCGTGGGCACCGGCGCTAAGCGCGCCCGTCGTGCGCGTGAGGGGGAGGACGAGGCGGTCTCGACGTCAGGGCCAGGCTCAGCAGCCCCTAACCCGCGCGGCTGCTGCGCGAGGCCTGGCTAGCGGTCGCACAGCCGCAGCGCCCGGCCGCTGGCCAAGTCAAACGTACAACCACAGCCGAAGCGAATCGTGTGCTCTTCCAGGACGAAGTCGGCGGGGCCTTCGTCGGCTAGGTGGCCGGAGCAGGAACAGGAGGGGCCCGGGGGTTCGCGCTGTGCGTAGCTCCTCATCGTGGCCCGCTGGGTGCTGGCGTTCTGTGGTAGTACCGTGCCGCCGACCCAAGGGGCCGGAGAGGGGGCGGGGGGCCGCGGGGGGTGGGTCGTGGGCCGGTGGGGGGGGCGTCGGGGAGGGGGGGCCTACTTAGCGCCCGCGGGTGCCCCCCCCGGGGCCTACGTAGCGCCCGCGGGGGGGGAGGGGCGCCGACGATCGTGTCGGGCCCCCCGTCGCCCCTCCCCCGGACTGCGCCTGCGCTGGCCGTAGGCCGGCGCTCCAGCTCTGGAGCTGCAGGAGCCTCTGTGGACGGTGCTCGCCCCCGCGAGCGCCGGTGGCGGCCGGCGGTGCTCGGCATCCGCCGCGGGCGGGGTGCCGCCGCCGGGCCCGACACGATCGTCGGCGCCCGCTTCCGTGCCAGCGCCCGCTTCCGTGTCAGCGTCCGTCTCCTCAGGGTCGGTCTCTGTCTCCGGGTCGGTCTCTGTCTCGGAGTCCGCCGCCTGACGGGCGTGGCGCCCGCACAGCCCGGGCGTGGCGGCCCCGGCGCGCCGGAAGAGGCTTCTCCGTGCGCAAGGCCGGCAGGCGGGCACCCAGGCCGTCCAGCGCCGGCCGTGCCCTGGCCTGTACCTGCCCAGCAGCGGTCCGCGGCGCCACCCCTGGAAACTGTACTTGACCGTGCCCCGGCGCCGGGCAGCACGCGCGGCGGAGGGTGCCATACTAGCAGGGGCTTTCTGCCCCCCCGGCCACGTGTACGGCGGGGCTGAGCTGGCCCGGCCCGCCCCCCGCGCGCGCCCGGGGGGGGGAGGCGGCGGGGCGCCCCGGGCGCGGCGCCACGCCCGTGCCCGGGGCCCAGGGGGGGGGAGAAGGCTGGCAGGAGGAGGGGGGAGGAGAGTCGTGTCTTCTCCCCCCGCCCCGCGCACGCCGGCTCTCCGGGGGCAGGGGGGCCGCCCGCCCCCGGCCAGCAGAAATGCTGAGCGTGGACGACTGCCTAGCGGCCAGGCCGGGGGCCCGCTCCCGCGCGGCCCGCATCCCGCGCCAGCACGCCTGCCCCGACTGCCAGGGCAGCGAACTCGTGTGCGTGAACGGCTCTGCGTGTGACTGTGGGTGGCTGGGCTCCGTCGTAGCCGAGCACCTGACGAGGCTGCTGGTGCAGCGCGGCTACGCCCGGCGGCTGTCGCACCCACGGGACGTAGTGGGTGAGTGGCTGCCGTTCCTGCCCCCGGCCGCGGCGGCCCAGCCGCTCCCCCTGGGGCAGGGCACAGGATCCGGGCGGGGCTTCCCTCAGCAGCGCGACGGCCGAGGCCTGGCTGCAGGACCTGGAGGACCGGCACGGGGCGGGCCCCCGCACCGTCTGGCTCCTCCACCGCAAGCGGCGGCAGCCCGTGGCCAAGCTGCTGGCGGGCCGCGCGCGCGGCCTGGGCTGGACCGTGGAGTTTTGGACAGAGGACGAACTGCTGTTCCCGCCCGACACGCACTGCCCGTACTTCGCGGAGCACCGGGTGCTGGCCCCGGAGGAAGTGAGCGAGCTGGCCAGGACCTACTCGGTGCTGCCCCAGGAGCAGTTTCCCGTCCTGCACAGCGGCGACCCCGCCGCTCGCTGGTGGGGCGTGCGGCCCGGCGACATTGTGCGCGTGTCTTCGTGGCTGGACGGGGGCGAGCAGCCTACCTACCGTCGGTGCGGGCCCCTGGGCGCCGAACAGTTCCGGCGCGACAGCATCGTCCCCAAGAAGCCGAGGCAGGTCGATCGCCAGGGCCGCTACACCACTTGAGGGGAGCCCGCCCCCCCCCCCCCCCCCCGCCTGGCTGTCAAAAACAGAACGATGCTTTTAATAAAAAATAACTCTCTCTCGTAAGCCCTTCTTCAGCAAACAGAACGGTGGGTGCTAAGAGAAAATGTTGCCTAGCGCTAGGTCACGGATGGCCCTTCTGAGCGGGGGTACCTCCTGGGGCACTGCCTCCAGCCTCGCGATGACGTAGCCCCAGCTCTCTCGGCCTTTGACCCACCCGTCACCGGACCCGTCAAAGTCCTGATCCACAAAGTAGAAGAGCGCTGCCAGGGGGTGAGAAAAGGAGCCGTCCGCTCCCTCATCGTCGTCGCTCTCGCACTCTTTCTCCCCCTTTGGCTCCAGGTCCCGCAGGATCTCCTGTGTGTCCCACTGATCTGCCTCCCCGGTCCCAAAGTGGAGCAGGCACGCCATCACCTCAGCCAGGACCTTTTGCTGCCACTGGGCCTTGAGCCGGGCGAGATAGGCTGCCAGGTGTGGCTGTCGGTGCACCTCGGCGGTGGCGCGGGCAAACTTCATTTCGGCACGGGCCCGGCGACCAAAGACAGCTTTGCGCCGCTTGAGGGGTGGCGGGGGTGTGGAGGGGCGGGCGTCTGCGCCACGGCGCTTCTGACCCGCCGGCACCGGGGCGCCGGACGGGGCGTCGGCCAGTGCGCAGGCCAGCGTCCGCGCCGGCGCGGTCGGAGACGGAAGAGGGGTCGGGGGGAGCAAGTCGGCGGTACACGAGAGGGTAGACATAGGCTCTGCCTCCAGCGAGTGGAATTAAATTGTGGCCGAGGACGGGGAGCTGGCGTCCCCCCCCCCCCCCCCCCCCGGCGCAGCGTCGAGCGCCCCCCCCCCCCCCCCCCCCGTCCGGGCCCACGGGCGCCCGCGGTCGCCCGCCATCCCCCCCCCTCGGACGGGCCCACGGGCGCCCGCGGTCGCCCGCCATCCCCCCCCCCCTCGGACGGGGGGGGCCCACGCGGCGCCGCCGCGCTGGCGAGCGCCCCCCGTCCGGGGCCCACGGGCGCGCGCGGTCGCCCGCCATCCCCCCTCGAGTGGCACGCGGCGCCGCCCGTGGCACGCGGCGCCCCCGAGGGGGGCACGCGGCGCCGCCCGTGGCACGCGGCGCCCCCGAGGGGGGGCACGCGGCGCCGTTCGCTTTCCCCCTCTCCCCGGCCCCCCGCGGTGCGTGCGCGCCCTGGCGCTGGGAGGGTAGCGGACAGCGCGGGGGTACAGGCTACCCCACAAAGCACGAGCGGCCGAAGCCGCCCAAGCCAGCACCGGCCGAAGCCGCTCATGTCTAGCGCTGCCGGACTTAGCGACCTCGGCGGCGGCTCCGCGCCCGCGGAGGAGGACGCGCCCCACTCGAGCTTCTGGACCAGGTACTTCCAAGCCGTGATAACCCACGAGCTGAAAAGTCGGAAGAAGCGGGGCCGCCTCGCGGCCTATGCCGGCCCGGGGACGCCCCCGAAGCGCCGAGCGTTTTCCCGGACCAGGTGGCCCCTGCGCCCCGGCCCGCAGGACTGTTTCCTGGCGGCCAGGCTAGTGTCCCTCAACAAGGCGGCTCTCACCGCGGCGATCGGCGCCCAGGCCTCGTGCACCCAGGCCGCGGTGGCGGACTGTATGCTGGCGGTGGGCTCGCGAAGGGTTGGTTCCGCCGCCTGGAGCTCGACTGCCGCGCGGCCCAGCCGACCGCCGGCCGGGCCTACGTGTCCGACTTTTTGCGGCAGCTGTGCGAGCGCCCCCCCGGCGGGGCCGGCCACTTCTTCCGGCCGGGCCTGGTGGAGAAGCTGCACGTCCGCGGCGGGGGCGGGGTGGATCTCCAGGCCTTGTTCACTCTGCTGCCGGCCGCCTTCGGCCGGCTCCGCACCCTGTGGCTCCAGTGCACGGACGCGACGGCCGGCGGGGCGCGCCCTG
>WBZZ01002694.1:0-2500 GCA_019918135.1 Paulinella micropora
ATAGCTGAGAAGCATGTCCAAGGCTTCCTGTGCTGATTGAAAAACACCTGCGGATACGCCTAGCATTTCGCGATGCGGGGAAACGGGCCTTCTTTGATCTAATATGTGCCGCGACTGCCAAGAACAGTGCACACGCACGCAGGTGGAGAGACTCGCACATGTATCTTGTGCCTTGGTGACAGTACCTGTGCCCCGAGGAATACCCGCACATGGAGCTCGTCAACGACAACAACATCAACTTGTTCCAGGTCTTTGCTCCGCTCCCTCAGCATCGGCGACTCAGCCCGCACATAACCGCCAGTCTGCCAAGCCGTACGCTTGGGAATTGCGTCAGCAAGAATGAAAAACGAGGCAGTGCGGGGCCGGATAGTTTCATGCATGCTGCCCCTCCTCCGTGCTCGCCCGCTGCTGGCTGCGTTTGTCCTGCTGACTGTCCTCCTGTGGCGATGCTGCACAGTTCCAAGTGCAAGGGAACAAGGAACCCTTCGTGGACATCCCAGAGGTAGGCTGCAGGCATGAGCTATGCATGCACAGTAATATAGGCAGTCATGTCTTAGGACCATGCATGTCACACAACAGTATAGAACAGGAATTCAATAATGATAATAACAATAATAACAACAATAATAATAATAATAATAATAATAATAATAATAATAATAATAATATTAATAATATTAATAATAGTAATAAATAATGATAATAATAATAATAATAATAATAATAATAATAATACTTCCTCTAAGGCATACTGATGCAGCTGATGGCACGATCCGTTTCCGGACATGAGCCTCCATGCCCTTGTTCGAGGTGCTCCATCCCCACCTAGTCAGTCTCGACTGATTATAGGGGCCACCGATGGAGCTCCTGAGGGCAAGACTACACTAAGCCGAGGTTATTCCGCAGTCCCAACAATCTCTTGCAAAACGTTGCCGAATGTGCAAGTGCGTACACCAAGCATGGTTGCTAGAACTACCTCAAAACCCCACCCATAACAAATTGGTATCCGCTGGGTCCACGGGCTATCAACCGGCATAGCGGAGTTTAAGATCTTCGACAGGCGCCCAACGAGCCTCCTCCCCAGCATCATCCACCAAATGGTTTTGAGTTGGCATCACAGTTTAACGCCGTAAGGCCATTGGGCTGGAGCTCTGATAAACAAGCGTGACTAAGTTTTTATCATCATGTTACCCTCAAATATATCACAGTCAACACTAAGGCATACTGATGCAGCTGAGGCTCATGCCCTTGTTCGAGGTGCTCCATCCCCACCTAGTCAGTCTCTCGACTGATTATAGGGGCCACCGATGGAGCTCCTGAGGGCAAGACTACACTAAGCCGAGGTTATTCCGCAGTCCCAACAACCTCTTGCAAAACGTTGCCGCATGTGCAAGTGCGTACACCAAGCATGGTTGCAAGAACTACCTCAAAACCCCACCCATAACAATTTGGTGTCCGCTGGGTCCACGGGCTATCAACCGGCATAGCGGAGTTTAAGATCTTCGACAGGCGCCCAACGACCCTCCTCCCTAGCATCATCCACTAAATGGTTTTGAGTTGGCATCACAGTTTAACGCCGTAAGGCCATTGGGCTGAATAATAATAATAATAATAATGATGATAATGGTAATAATAATAATAATAATAATAATAATAATAATAATAATAATAATAATAGTGCTTCTCTGTCAATGGCTGATGCATTTCTGCACATGCGCCTCCATCGTCTCACCCGTGAGGGGAGTACGAAGAATTGACGATAAGCTCTAATGACACCCCCGCAAGGGCAGTTCCAACACTTCCAGACGGGCCGGTATGTTCAATGAAAATACTGGTCCAGAAATAGACCGGTATGTTCAATGAAAATACTGGTGGCACCGACGGGAATCGAACTGGCGACAGGGCCCAGATGGTAGAACTTGACCACTGGGCTATCACGGTGTCCAATAATAATAATAATAATAATAATAATAATAATAGTGCTTCTCTGTCAATGGCTGATGCATTTCTGCACATGCGCCTCCATCGTCTCACCCGTGAGGGGAGTACGAAGAATTGACGATAAGCTCTAATGACACCCCCGCAAGGGCAGTTCCAACACTTCCAGACGGGCCGGTATGTTCAATGAAAATACTGGTCCAGAAATAGACCGGTATGTTCAATGAAAATACTGGTGGCACCGACGGGAATCGAACTGGCGACAGGGCCCAGATGGTAGAACTTGACCACTGGGCTATCACGGTGTCCAAATAATAATAATAATAATGATAATGATAATGGTAATAATACTATATCTGAGGCGTACTGATGCAGCTAATGGCATATCCTCAACGGACATAAGCCTCCAATACCCTTGTTCGAGGTCCTCCACCCCCCCGTGTCAGTCTCTCGCCTGATGATCGGGGCCACCGATGGAGCTCCTGAGGGCAAGACTGCACTAAGCCGAGGTTATTCCGCAGTCCCAGCAACCTCTTGCAAGACGTCACCGAATGTGCAAGTG
>WBZZ01002694.1:7500-10000 GCA_019918135.1 Paulinella micropora
GTCATATATACCAAATATCAGCCGCTAAATCCCTCTGGTGTGCGCAAACGGCGCCTGGTGGCACAAAGACCTCAATTTTCTGGTTTGTGTGCCACCCGCGACCAGAACGGGTACGTACACTTGCTGGGCTGGGGTTTCCGTGGGGAGGGCCCCCCGGACCCCCCCCCCCCCCCCCTTCCCCGTCGACAGGGTGCGTTCAATTGCCGGAGGTACCGGCAAGTACACCCAAAAAAACAAGGAATTTTGGCTGTCAGGACACTCCCCTAACACAAATATTTGCGTGAATTCCAAAAAAACTATATCAGCATCAACATCGAGTCTGGGGCTAGCCACCGTGTCAATGTGAGATCCCAACTCCTCCGTTCCCACAAAACATGATTTATGGGGACAGGGGGTGCAAAAAAAGGCCAAAAACACAAGGAATTTTGATATTCAGGACACTGCCCTAACGCAAATATTTCCATGAATTCTAAAAAGCTATATCAGCATCAACATCGAGTCTGGGCTAGCCTGCAAATATGACTCCCAACTCCTTCTCGTTCCACAAACCATGATTTGGTGCGGCAAAAGGGGGGTGGGGGTGGGGTACACAATTTCCATTTCCCCTTCCCCCCAAACCCCCCACCCCCTACTGCCAACACCTTTCAGGGGTAATAATAATAATAATAATAATGATAATAATAATAATAATAATAATAATAGTAATAGTGCTTCTCTGTCAATGGCTGATGCATTTCTGCACATGCGCCTCCATCGTCTCACCCGTGAGGGGAGTACGAAGAATTGACGATAAGCTCTAATGACACCCCCGCAAGGGCAGTTCCAACACTTCCAGACGGGCCGGTATGTTCAATGAAAATACTGGTCCAGAAATAGACCGGTATGTTCAATGAAAATACTGGTGGCACCGACGGGAATCGAACTGGCGACAGGGCCCAGATGGTAGAACTTGACCACTGGGCTATCACGGTGTCCAAATAATAATAGTAATAATAGTAATAATAATAATAATATGTATGTATCGTCTGCCAATTCCTAAGCCAAAAGGCCATGTGCATCCAGTCCTCCATTCCATAAGGAAAGTCTCCACACCAATCGGTGGAATAAAGGAAGTGACGGCATAGAACATTTCTCTAGGAGCTTTATACCAAAATAATAATAATAATAATAATAATAATAATAATAATAGTAGTAGTAGTAGTAGTAATAATAGTAATAATAGTAGTAGTAGTAGTAGTAATAATAATAATAATAATAATAATAATAATAATAATAATAGTAGTAGTAGTAGTAGTAGTAGTAGTAGTAATAATAATAATAATAATAATAATAATAATAATAATAATAATAATAATAATAATAGTGCGTGCTTCTCTGTCAATGGCTGATGCATTTCTGCACATGCGCCTCCATCGTCTCACCCGTGAGGGGAGTACGAAGAATTGACGATAGGCTCTAATGACACCCCCGCAAGGGCAGTTCCAACACTTCCAGACGGACCGGTATGTTCAATGAAAATACTGGTCCAAACGGACCGGTATGTTCAATGAAAATACTGGTGGCACCGACGGGAATCGAACTGGCGACAGGGCCCAGATGGTAGAACTTGACCACTGGGCTATCACGGTGTCCATAATAATAATAATAATAATAATAATAATAATAATAATAATAATAATAATAGTGCTTCTCTGTCAATGGCTGATGCATTTCTGCACATGCGCCTCCATCGTCTCACCCGTGAGGGGAGTACGAAGAATTGACGATAAGCTCTAATGACACCCCCGCAAGGGCAGTTCCAACACTAATAATAATAATAATAATAATAATAATAATAATAATAATAATAATAATAATGTGATAATAATAGTAATATGTTTGTGATTGTTGTTTGACTGTATGTTCCCGTGTGCGGGTCGCGGGACGCAGCACCTCATCGCCAAGGCGGTGGAGACGATCCTGACGCCCAGCAACCAGCCACTCCTCATACACTGCAACAAGGTCGCCTCGCCCGAACACACACACCCTCAAGTGCGTACGCAGTGCATATGGCACTGACAGCCCAACTTTTAGCCCTGACCCATGCTACACGACCACAGCCTGCTCCGCGAGGCACAGGCAACTCACTGCTTGCATTCTGGGGGGTCTGCCATACCTACATTGGGATATTTCCCGACCCTTCTGATTTCTTCTCAGGGAGTATGAGTGGTGTGATGCAATGTATGGGCATTGACGGGCGATGAGTGTACTATTACTGGCTGCATCGCTCGCCAGGAAGATATGGTGGAAGCATATGACATGAAATAGAGTGGAGCATGCGGTATCTGCATCTCCACCCGACTGCAATCCCAAAGGGGACACGCGGAAGCCATGCTTGTTGTATGTATTTATGTATGTAACAGTTTACACCTGTGTTATTTTGATCATTCTCACGCACAACAGGCCAAGTCAGGGCATAGGTAGGCATGTACATGCAACAAAATGAAGTGTTGATCAATTG
>WBZZ01002694.1:12500-38270 GCA_019918135.1 Paulinella micropora
AACCAGGAGGAGTTGGAAGCTCATATTGGCAGGGTGGTTAGCCCCAGACTCGATCTTGATGCTGGTATAGTTTTTTTTGGAATTCACGCAAATATTTGCGTTAGTGGAGTGTCCTAAATACCAAAGTTCCTTGTTTTTTAGCAGTACTTGCCGGTGCCTCCTGCAATTGAACGTACCCTGTCGACGGGGCAGGGGGGTCCGGGGGGGCACTCCCCCCGGGAACCCCAGCCCGGTGATTGTACGTACCCGTTTTGGTCGCGGGTGGCACCCACACCAGAAAATTGAGGTGTTGTGCCACCAGCGGCCGTTTGCGCACCACCAGAGGGAGTTAGCGGCTGATATTTGGTGTATCTAACACTTCTTGATGAGCTCTCTTGGAAAATATAAATATTATTGCGCCGGTTGGCGTACACACCGGAAATTTGAGGTTTTTGTGCCACCCGACGCTGATTGCGCACCAGAGGGAGTTTGAGGCTGATGTTTGGTGTACCCGACACCTCTCGGTGCGCTCTCTTCGGAGATAAAAAAGTTTTGGTGGCGGGTGGCACAAAAACCAGAGATTATAGGTTTTTGTGCCACCAGAGCTTACACTTGCGTTCTGCTGGTACCTCCGTCAATTGAACGTACCCTGTCGTCGGGAAAGGGGGGTCCGGGGGGCCCTGCCCCCGGGAACCCGGGGGGGGGGGGGGTTCGCGCACCGCAAACCATCCTTTCAGGTGTTGGCGCAGCCCCTAGTTATTATTATTATTATTATTATTGGACACCGTGATATCCCAGTGGTAAAGTTCTACCATCTGGCCCTGTCGCCAGTTCGATTCCCGTCGGTGCCACCAGTATTTTCATTGAACATACCGGTCCGTCTGGACCAGTATTTTCATTGAACATACCGGTCCGTCTGGAAGTGTTGGAACTGCCCTTGCGGGGGTGTCATTAGAGCCTATCGTCAATTCTTCGTACTCCCCTCACGGGTGAGACGATGGAGGCGCATGTGCAGAAATGCATCAGCCATTGACAGAGAAGCACTATTATTATTATTATTATTATTATTATTATTATTATTAATGGACACCAGTGGTCAAGTTCTACCATCTGGGCCCTGTCGCCAGTTCGATTCCCGTCGGTGCCACCAGTATTTTCATTGAACATACCGGTCCGTCTGGAAGTGTTGGAACTGCCCGTGCGGGGGTGTCATTAGAGCCTATCGTCAATTCTTCGTACTCCCCTCACGGGTGAGACGATGGAGGCGCATGTGCAGATTTGCATCAGCCATTGACAGAGAAGCACTATTATTATTTATTATTATTATTATCCCTGAAAGGTGTTGGGAGTGGGGGGTGGGGGTTTTGGGGGGAGGGGGAAAATGGAATTTGTGTCCCCCCCCCCCCTCTCCCTTTTCCGCACCCCTGTCGGAATAAATCATGGTTTGTGGGAACGAGGAGGAGTTGAGAGCTCATATTTGCAGGGTGGCTAGCCCCAGACTCGATGTTGATGCTGATATAATTTTTTTTTTGGAATTTACGCAAATATTTGCGTTAGGACAGTGTCCCGAATGCCAAAATTCCTGGTTTTTTTTCGCACCGCTGTCGGAATAAATCATGGTTTGTGTGAACCAGGAGTTGAGAGCTCATATTGGCAGGGTGGCTAGCCCCAGACTCGATGTTGATGCTGATATAATTTTTTGTGAATTCACGGAAATATTTGCGTTAGGGGAGTCTCCTGACTGCCAAAATTCCTTTTTTTTTTGGGCCTATTTTCTGTACCCCCGTCGGAATAAATTATGGTTTGTGTGAACCAGGAGGAGTTGGGAGCTCATATTGACAGGGTGGCTAGCCCCAGACTCGATGTTGATGCTGATATAGTTTTTTATTGGAATTCACGCAGTATTTGTGTAAGGGGAGTCCTGAATGTCAGAATTCCTTGTTTTTTGGGTGTACTTGCCGGTACCTCCGGCAATTGAACGCACCCTGTCGACGGGGAAGGGGGGGGGGGGGGGGTCCGGGGGGCCCTCCCCACGGAAACCCCAGCCCAGCAAGTGTACGTACCCGTTCTGGTCGCGGGTGGCACACAAACCAGAAAATTGAGGTCTTTGTGCCACCAGGCGCCGTTTGCGCACACCAGAGGGATTTAGCGGCTGATATTTGGTATACATGACACTTCTTGATGAGCTCTCTTCGAAAACATAAAAATTGTGGTGCCGAGTGGCGCAAAAACCAGAAAATTCAGGTTTTTGCGCCACCAGGCGCCGTTCGTGCACATCAGAGGGAGTTTGAGGCTGATGTTTGGTGTACCCGTCACCTCTCGGTGAGCTCTCTTCGGAGATCCAAAACTTGTGGTGCCGGGTGGCACAAAAACCAGAGATTATAGGTTTTGTGCCACCAGAGCTTACACTTTCGTTCTGCTAGTACCTCCGGCAATTGAACGTACCCTGTCGACAGGGAAGGGGGGGGGGGGGGGCCGGGGGTCCCTCCCCCCGGGAACCCCAGCCCGGCAATTGTACGTACCCCACCCGAATTAGCCGGCACCAAAATGAATGGCTGAGAATGCTCCAAGGCTTCAAGAGTTGTGCCGGAAGTGTTTATGCCGGTTACCTCCGGCAAGCGAACGTACCCTGTCGACTGTGGAAAGGGGGGGTCCGGGGGGCCCTCCCCCCGGGAACCCTAGCCTCGCAATTGTACGTACCCTAAGCGAATTCGCCGGCACCAAAATTAAAGGCTGTAAAAGTTATGCATGTGAGAATGAGAGGAAGTGACCTTGGGAAGAGGAGGGGGGCGGGGGGGGGGGGGGGGGGGGGTGCGCAAAGCGCATTCGCGCACCGCAAACCATCCTTTCAGGTGTTGGCGCAGCCTAGTTATTATTATTATTATTATTATTATTATTATTATTATTATTATTATTATTATTATTATTATTATTATTATTATTATTAGTAAATCTGCCTTGGAGTGTTGACTGTGACATATTTGAGGGAAATCCCGATGAAAAAACCTAGTCACACTTGCTAAACAGAGTTCCAGCCCAATGGCGTCAAGGCGTTAAACTGTGACGCCAACTCATAACCCTTTGGTGGTAGATGCTGGGGAGGAGGGTCGTTGCGCGCGTAAAAGATCTTAAACTCCGCATATACTGGTTGATAGCCCAGGACCCAGCAGACACCAGATTGTTATGGGTGGGGTTTCGAGGCAGCTCTAGCAACCGCGCTTGGTGTATGCACTTGCACATTCGGTGACGTCTTGCAAGAGGTTGCTGGGACTGCGGAATAACCTCGGCTTAGTGCAGTCTTGCCCTCAGGAGCTCCATCGGTGGCCCCGATCATCAGGCGAGAGACTGACACGGGGGGGTGGAGGACCTCGAACAAGGGTATTGGAGGCTTATGTCCGTTGAGGATATGCCATTAGCTGCATCAGTACGCCTCAGATATAGTATTATTATTATTATTATTATTATTATTATTATTATTATTATTATTACCATCTGGGCCCTGTCGCCAGTTCGATTCCCGTCGGTGCCACCAGTATTTTCATTGAACATACCGATCCGTCTGGACCAGTATTTTCATTGAACATACCGGCCCGTCTGGAAGTGTTGGAACTGCCCTTGCGGGGGTGTCATTAGAGCTTATCGTCAATTCTTCGTACTCCCCTCACGGGTGAGACGATGGAGGCGCATGTGCAGAAATGCATCAGCCATTGACAGAGAAGCACTATTATTATTATTATTATTATTATTATTATTATTATTATTATTATTATTAGGGAGTACATAGGCCATCGGTCCTTTCCATGGGCTGATTGGTATAAAGCTCCTAGAGTAATGTTCTATAGGGAGTACATAGGCCATCGGTCCTTTCCATGGGCTGATTGGTATAAAGCTCCTAGAGTAATGTTCTATGCCGTCACTTCCTTTATTCCACCGATTGGTGTGGAGACTTTCCTTATGGAATGGAGGACTGGATGCACATGGCCTTTTGGCTCAGCAATTGGCAGGAGATACACTATTATTATTATTATTATTATTATTATTATTACTATAATTATAGTGGCACCGCGATAGCCCAGTGGTTAAGGTCTACCATCTGGGACCTGTCGCCAGTTCGATTCCCGTCGGGGCCAGTATTTTCAAAGGGTATTTTCTTTGAAAGTAATGGTCTGTCTGGAAAGCTTGGAGCTGCCTTGCGGGGGTGTCAGTAGAGCCTATCGTCAAATCTTCGTACTCCCCTCGCGGGTGAGACGATGGAGGCACATGTGCAGAAATGCATTCGCCATTGACTGAGAAGCACTATTACTATAATTATTATTATTACTACTACTACTACTACTACTATTATTATTATTATTATTATTATTATTATTATTATTATTATTACCGGTATTATTATTATTATTATTATTATTATTATTATTATTATTATTATTATTATTATTATTATTATTATTATTATTAGTATTATGGACACCGTGATAGCCCAGTGGTCAAGTTCTACCATCTGGGCCCTGTCGCCAGTTCGATTCCCGTCGGTGCCACCAGTATTTTCATTGAACATACCGGTCCGTCTGGACCAGTATTTTCATTGAACATACCGGTCCGTCTGGAAGTGTTGGAACTGCCCTTGCGGGGGTGTCATTAGAGCCTATCGTCAATTCTTCGTACTCCCCTCACGGGTGAGACGATGGAGGCGCATGTGCAGAAATGCATCAGCCATTGACAGAGAAGCACTATTATTATTATTATTATTATTATTATTATTATGATTATGATATTATTATTATTATTATTATTATTATTATTATTATTATTGGACACCGTGATAGCCCAGTGGTCAAGTTCTATCATCTGGGCCCTGTCGCCAGTTCGATTCCCGTCGGTGCCACCAGTATTTTCATTGAACATACCGGTCTATTTCTGGACCAGTATTTTCATTGAACATACCGGCCCGTCTGGAAGTGTTGGAACTGCCCTTGCGGGGGTGTCATTAGAGCTTATCGTCAATTCTTCGTACTCCCCTCACTGGTGAGACGATGGAGGCGCATGTGCAGAAATGCATCAGCCATTGACAGAGAAGCACTATTATTATTATTATTATTATTATTATTATTATTATTATTATTATTGTTATTATTATTATGATTATTATTATTATTATTTAGGGAGTACATAGGCCATCGGTCCTTTCCATGGGCTGATTGGTATAAAGCTCCTAGAGTAATGTTCTATGCCGTCACTTCCTTTATTCCACCGATTGGTGTGGAGACTTTCCTTATGGAATGGAGGACTGGATGCACATGGCCTTTTGGCTCAGCAATTGGCAGGAGATACACTATTATTATTATTATTATTATTATTATTATTATTATTATTATTATTATTACCTGTACCTAGTCTGTCCGAGTTGAGGTCATCAGCGGTTTTTGAGCTTACTAAATTTTCGGCCCGCAGGGCACACTCTGTTGGGCAAAGTCTGTCCGTCCTGGATTCACTAGACGAGAGGGTTCGTACTTTACTTTACTCAGAGATTTGAATAATTACTGACACGTCACTAAGTGCCCCAACCCCCTTTGAATTCAACGTTACACATAGAGTGATATATATAGGTAAAATCGTTTGAAAATAGGTAATTGTGCTTGGGGTGGGCCGGTATGACTAAATACTATTATTAATAAAATTTTCGATTGCTCCCCCTCTTTAGGAATAACGGCTCCACTATCAGACTGAGCACTTTAACTACCTGCCAAAACCTTTACCGTTGATAAGACACTCTTTTTGACAGGTTCATTAGATTCTCCTCTGCACGACGTTTCGACTTCACTAACTAGTTTTCGATTTCGTTCAGAAATGATTTCAAACGATTATTTCAAAGTTCTTTTTAGCTATTGCCATTTTTCCTGTTCGTATTACCTTTTCCCCCGAATTCCCAGTGAAAATGCTTTTACTGTAAATTTGTGAACAAAAACGGAAAAACACAATATCTAACTTGTCTTCCGTTGCCAATCATTTTCTCCTTGAGGCTTCCCAAATCGATTTGGGAATTTTCAAGTCCAACAACCCGACCACTATCCGTTTATGATTGTTTACTTGAAGACTCGCGACACTATCCGTTTGAGAACAGGAGACCTCACAATTTACTAAGTTACGTTCTACACTTGATCGTATGTTGCACCCAAGCCTGCAATTAGTTCGAAATTATGTAAATAAACGAAGTGACCTCTCTACTATTTACTTGTATCTCACCTGCTCACTCAGAGTCAGGACTCAAAGCAGCAATACTGTTCTTATTAAGAGTTCGTTGTATCTGCCTACTTGAAGAGTTGTATACAAACTCACTGGCAATTCGAATTTTTTTCCATTCACGAGAAAACTACACACACAGAGTTGGTGTGTTCTGTACACAGATCGATTTGGAAAGACCCTCTCTTTCAGGAGTGGCTATACAACAACGTATTAGGACAGTGGTAACCAAAAACACTAATGTCTCGACGGACCGTTCACCTGCCGTTGCATTTTTGTGTCACTCCTCTGCCCTTATACACACTATGCAGTCAACCAACACAGTATGTGTTTGGTTTTGTCGTTCTAGGGTCATCCCCTACCTACAGAGTGGAGAACACCTCTTCCACTGCACCTCGCCCTCTTCAGCTACTGCTCTGCGTTCTGGCTTGCTCCTGGTACGTCTACATGTGGAACCAGTCGCGACACGACGACCCAGCATCAAAATACAACGAGCACAAGCAACGTTGTCTGGACTTATATCCCATCTTGGGCTCCCGTACAGACACTCTACGTAGAAGCAAGAGGTTTCAGGAGGAAGTCAAGGCTGGCAAGACTGCTCGCCTCCATACTGACCTTCCACGTATACAAACCGTGCAGTTTATTTACGATTTACTGACCAGCTACGTTGATGATGCACGAGACATTCTTCGGGAAATTCATAAGGATAAGGCTACCTGGCTGCTACAGGTCCCCATCGCCCCTCAAGCCAGCCTGGACCTCCTTTGTAACCCAGATTGGACACACGCTGAGGTTTACGCCCAGTACCTGGGACCTACTGGATCGTTGGCAGCCGCAGAGAAGCTCTGGCACGACATTGGCCACGTCATCCCCGTAGAAGCTTTTCACAACTACTACCCAGTCACCGTTCCCCCATGATGGTGACCGTAACTCTGTCTCCCCACTCGTTAACATTACTGATGGCGTGCATAATGGCCAGTTGAATTGGCGTGTTGGCGATGTGATAATTGACTGCTAATCCTCGTGCGAAAACAGTTCGATCAGACGTCGGTGATCGAAGTGTCGGCGTGACTGCAGATGTCAAGGCTGAGGGTAGCATCGGCGTTGACGAAGTCAGCGTAGCTGTTCCAGGAGTCGAAGACGTCGATGGGTGGCTCGAACGGGTCGTAATCGCAGATGAGCGTCTGATGGGCTGCAGAGTTATCGGACCAGTCTGGTTCGATGAGGGAATGGATGTGGCACCAGCGGTTGTGCCGGGGAGTGCAGTGACCTGGAGTGACCTTGTCAATCCGACAGTGAACGCCCAGCCAAGAAACCATCACGGACAAGTGATACGTTATTACCAACGCAAGCAGTTTGGTGTGACTTTTCACAGCAACCTGAAATTTTATTTCAGTTTGTAAATTCTAGGACCTTGCGATGTTTGTTGGATGCTTTCCTGAATTCAGTACATGTGCCATCATCCTCTAAGAAGGAGACCACCTTCCAGAGTTATTGAGAGATTTTTGTTTCACCAGTATTAAGTAGGGCAGCTTCAAGGTCCAGATCGCACTGCGCAAATCCATTAGACCAACCCCCTCCGAAACAATGCCAGTCCCATCATGAGCCCTACTGTCCTCATCACGTTGTGCCAACAAAGATAATGTAGTCTTTTCGAACCTGTTGGTACCGCTTCGTCCGCGTCACCGACTCAATCCAGCAAGTTTGGAGTTCACTGTCCCTCATCTGGCTGCTATTCATTCGCGACCTTATCTATGGCTGTCTGGACAAACCCGATTTATACAAGTCAGCTCTCCAAACCCTCGATCTACGACGTCTTCAGAACGAACAACTTTTGGCGTACATCCATCGGTGTATTACGTTTTACGAGACTACACATGCAGCTGGCGTGAGCATCTGCGACGGAAACCAGATTGAGGACTTAGGCCGTATGCTCACCCCGATGGAACGCGACCGATGGAATCAACATTCGGACCAAGTTCTACTTACGCAAGGCGTTGGCTGGCCGCGCAATCTGGATGACGTCCTCCCTTGGGCCAGGACCCTCGACCCAAACGATATGCAGGAATACCTTCTTGGGATGGAGACTCCGGTCCGCACCGACATCAAACACCCATCTACGTCCAGACGGGTCTCTGTTCGTCCAAGACGTCAGCAGCTCCGGCAAGTAACGACTACTGAGGCGAACACCAGCACTAACCGCCCGCTTGGCAAAAACGTAAGGCGGACGCCATGGCAATGACGCAGACTGCCCCTCTACAGACGTCGACTCGCCAAATCAAGCGTTTGAAGACCGACCCACCGGGCCCCTTGTCGAGCCAGATCGATCGAAAACTTTTTACGGGCCTACCATGCACCTACTGCAAGGAGCATAACAATTTCTTGAAGAAGGGCCAGCTCCCCAAACATTCGTTTGAAGAGTGCAAACTTCGTCGACAGCGTCGTCAATATGATGAAAAGCCATCAGCGGCCGTTGCCCGCAGCACCCCGCGCGCCTTCCATATGACTACCCGGTCCTACACTCCCTCTTCGCTGGTGCCAACGCCCTCGCCTCTACGGATTGCGACAGCCCCAACAGTTGTTACCGGATGTGTTTGGGTCGCCAAACATTCTCTCAGTCGCCCATTCATCGGGAAGACTACATGCGCTTTGGATTCAGCCTGCAACGGTAAAGGTGTCGCTCGCTTATTTTGGGTTCTACAACACGGCTTTATGATCCGGCAGCTGCCGCCTGTGACAGCACGCTCATCCGTCGGCATCGACGCAGTCCTCACCGACGGCATCGAACTCTTTGTTTCCGCTGGCCCAACGTCGCCGCTTCATGCAATTACCGTTTATGTGTCAGC
Organism: Paulinella micropora; assembly: GCA_019918135.1. NCBI lineage: Eukaryota > Cercozoa > Imbricatea > Euglyphida > Paulinellidae > Paulinella > Paulinella micropora. The sequence goes on from WBZZ01002694.1 coordinate 21,569, forward strand.
TCACCTGCCTGATCGCGTGGATCTACTCTTCGCCAACGAGGCGACCGCACAGATCAACTTATCCATCGACGAGGCTCAGAGGATCAAGCCAACGGACTACATCCCTTTGAAGCCCACTGCAAGACAGATCGTCTACGAGACGGAATTTCATCTCTTCGATGAGCCACTTCAGATGGGCGACCGTCAACTAGCAACCGTCAGCTATGACTTCCGCCCGGAGACCCTGGCTGAAATGACTTCTTACCCGACCTCCGAGATTGAGAAGATCTTCAAGCTCCGTGTTACACAACCTTCGGATTCCTACGATCTTTTGTCAACTTCGCAAGCCCACCTCTACGGCCGCAGAGTCAACCTGTTCATGTCCGAAAAGAAGCGACCATGTGATGGGAGGGTACTGACAGATCACGACGAAGAAGACGATGAAGACAAAGAAGAAGAAGAAATCAGATCTAGTGCCACCAAGAAACACAAGCCATCCTCTGATCTGATCACTCATGAGGATTATTACAACGATGCCATTGCTTGGTCGCTTATCCGACATACTCAGCGGGCCGACCCGAGACGCAGTCCGACTGTGCGATCTCTCTCTTTCGGATCATCGTCATCATCATCTTCATCGTCATCTTCATCTTCATCGTCATCGTCATCTCCATCGTTAATGCAGGCTTCATCCTCATCATCGACGGCATCTTCACCTACCACACCCGCTGCATCGGCCCTTGGCCAACCATCGGCCCCTGCACCTGGCACACCGCGATCGTTCCAGACTGCGCTGGCTAACCCTCCGTCGTTACAAGCTCCAGTTGTTCCTCTAACATCTAGTCACAACTATCAACAGAGTAGGCGGCGCTCTTCAAGCAAACGCGAACGCTCAACATCACCGGTACCCTCTTCTCCTTGCTCTCAAGTTCCGCCAGTCTCGCCTTCGCCACCCCGGCTCACCCAACCGACTACCAGTCCAGTCGCCGGGTTGAGTAAAGCATCTACGGGAGCACATACTAGCGCCCGCCAGAGGGCAGCCCGCGCATCTCCTGGCGGTTCGACAGCTGCGTCCAGTTCTTCATCGACCTCTGCGACAAATAAGCCGCAACGCCAGCCCAATCGCAGGCACATGCAACATCTTCTAGTAATTCGTCCTCCTCGTCCAGCTCGTCGTCGGTACCTGCGGCAAGCCCAGCTAGGGTGCGAGCCCCATCCTGGGCGACCCACTCCCCGGTCCAAGGAGGCCCTCGAGTCGCATACTCGCTAAGCCCACTTGGACTATACAGGACCCGCACTTCCACCGCTGAAGTCCGCGACAAGGTGGGACCACAAAAACAGCTGGTACAGAGAGAAGCAATGACGCCGATACCACACCTCCACCTCTTTCCCCTCCAGCTGAGGGTTATGTCCGGATCAGCCCTACGAGATCGAGCCACTCTTGGTCGGGATTCTCCAACCTTACGGACATGCCAGCCCACCCATTGGAAATTCAGAAAGCATATGGCACCAATGGCTCCCCAGGCATGGACAAGGAACTCTACATTCTTCGGGACATTTACGCCACGTTTTTCCCGACAGCAGCCATGACCATGATTCCAGGCACTCACCCGCATTGCCGTCACCTGGGATACTGGATCCCGAAGCACTTCACGCTCAACCAAGGCCTATGGCCGGACTCTACAATGGTGCACATGCAACACCCAAGAGTGGAACGCTACCATCCTAGGATACAATCGCTCCGCCACGGAGTCTTCCGTTTCCAACCCCTTAGTAGCCCGCCTACCTTTCAAGTGACTGAAGACTGGCTTCTCCCTTCCGCGGATTACAACCACTTTTGGTAAGAACTTTCCTCCCGCGGGATGCTAAGTTACCACATACCAGCGTTAGCAGAATATACGCGCACACAGAACCGCGACAATGGTATGGAAAGACCAACTGGGACAATGAATACTCAACAGAGTTCTCCGAAGCCGTCCAAGGTTTCCACCGCGATCGCCCTACTATCTTGATGCAGCGTTACTGGCCACCTCGTAACAACGCACACGAGATAGATCCGGAGACTTTTGAAGACTTCACACATGGCCTAGCTCTTCTTTCGGGCACCAGACGCCCCCTCGCAGTCGTCAACACCGAAGCCATGTGCCTGGTCCGTGCAGACACTGCATCGGCTCCCTTGATGACCCGCCGCGGCGGCAATAGGTCTACGAAAACCGCACTTGAGGACATCTTCCAGATCCCGGAAGGTTCCATCATGATGTCACGGTTTTATGAAAGCAAACACACTGCTATCATATTCCACTTCGGCCCGCAAAACGGTAGAAACACTGCTCAACTTATTGCATCCTCTTTAGTCGGACCTAACATCGAACCTACTGGCGATGTCCCGTACTTCGAAGCAGGAATGTCCTTCGACCATATTTTCCGCCCGTGGGGATATCGATCTTCGTATCTCGGCCTACTTGTGGGAGCAAACCCAAGTGCGTCACCCTTAGCAGCCGTCCTTCGAGGAGAACTCCTATTCCCGTGGTGCAGTATGGAGCAAACCGAAGTTAAGCATCTACGATTTCATCCGCTGCCGCTTTCGACATCACTATACAAACGCCGTGTCTTTCGACTCCCAACTCGAGAACGCTGCTTTGCTCTACAGCATTACTTTCATCGCCTACCGTGTAACGACCCGATATGGCTCAAAATCGTCGCAAATGACACCTACTACGACCACGATCGCGGAAACATCGTGCCAGAACTACGTGCAGTACATGAGCGATCTGACGATTGCATTGTCGATCTGCCGCTCACCTACTTTGACGATAGTAACATCACGGTCTACTACACGGACGAAGGAGAAGAACTGTTTTTGGGTTCATTCTTTGACCCTAACCACTATATGGGACAAGCGGTTTGTGTAACGAAGTTCGACGGAATAGTTTCGATCGACGACGCCGCTACCCGCGACTACCTTCAACAAGCACCCAACTGGAAGGCACGCCCAGACACACCGAGAATTAGAAATTCTTTCTCATGCAAATTCCGTTGGATACGTTATGAAAACATTCCGTGGCACCTAGCCCAGTGGTTTCTTATGACCATCGCTAGCGAAACCGGACGACGTTCAAGCAAGGAAATTCATGTGGTACACCACCCACCCCATACTGTCCCATGTTCGACGGATATCATTAACCCGTACTCTCGAGACAAACGTCTCCGTGGCTACCCATACGGAACCCCACTTATCCGTATGCTACCGTCACGCCACGCTCAACGACACTTCAACGTTTGGCGCACAGGCGTTAAGTATAACACCCTTCAACACGAAGGCCACCTCGAACACTGGTGGATCAACCTCAAGGAGTTCAGGACAGAAGAAAGGCTCGACCGTTTCTACAAAGGCTACAAATGAGTACCCATGACCTCGTGTACGAGCGATTGCTTATCCCAGAACCTAAGATCTCCCATATATTTACACTCTCCCCAGGGGAGACACGGAGACACTATCGAATCGGATATCCTCACACCTACAATATCCATGCTGGATTCGACGTCACGACGATGACGACTCAAAGGACGGTGGACAAGGCCCCTCGTCGTCTTCGTCAAGTGGATCCTCGTCAAGCGGTTCGTCGTCAAGCAGTTTGCCATCAACGCCGACTACGACCCAGACATCTGCGACTTCTCCTCCTCACTCAACGACGCGACGTTCGCAACACCCTCGGAACAAGGAAAGTGTGAACTTTGCGGATTGCCCAAAAGCAACCTTTCCTCTGTCACCTAGCCACATTGCCTCTTCCGACCATCGAGCCGCACCTTCAAGACGACGACTTCTCGACTATAAATCTCGGAGTTGCCGCCAATTCAATATGCTCGCTCGGCCTGGCACTGGCCTAACTCAGAGTTTGGGCAATACGCAAAGTCAAGCTTGACAACTAAATCTGGGCATTCTCCAGACTCCAAACAATTGAGGCTGCCCGCTCCTCTGACGCTTCAGACCAACAACGCTTCAGACCAACATCGGCCCGCCGTTTCCATACGCGGACTCCTTCATGGAAGACTTCGCGCAGACATGCCCCGACCCTCGCATGCTCTTTTGCACGGCATCAACAGTCCAGGGACCCCATCCTACCCCGTGGTTCTTCATCTCCGAAAGACTTTGCCGCGACTTCCTAACCAAGCGAGCGGAACAAAAAGCGGCACCAACAGGTCCTAAGTTTCCCCCTGAAGCAGTCAACCCAAGCCTCACCAAACCCCAACAAGACCAACTCTGGGCCCTCATCCGCGAATTCGACCACATATTTCAAGACAAGGCAGGCATCTTCAAACATACTGTTGTGTCCCTTCGACTCAAACCGAATGCCAAACCAGTTGCAGCATGCCCACGCTGGACTCCGGCAGTGGGCGAATATCTTTCTAGCTGGGCTACGGACGTCCTCAGCGCCGGCACATGGAGCTACGCCTCCTCTCAATGCGCATGGGCGAGCCGCAGTTGCCCGGTCGGGAAATTTGAGGATATCGCGAAAGAAGTCATCCGAGACATTCGGAACGTTTACGACTACCGCATGCCCAATGACAACCTTCATCTCCCAGTCCCAGGTCTTCCAAACCCGGATCATTACCGAGAACGGTTCGCCGGATGGCACTATCTCAGCTCCATCGACATGGTAGACGGCTTCTCCCACCTTCGCCTGAACCCGGACGATGGCAGCCGAGATGTTTCAGCCGTGTGGACCCCTCAAGGCCTACTGGTCCCCAACTTTATGCCTCAAGGTGTACATCGTGCCCCCGGCGATTTCCAACGTGCGATCGAGAAGACATTCCAACCACTCCCCTTTGGAACAAGCCGCCCCCAGCTATTTCTACTGCAGGCGCCTATCTCGACGACGTTACCGCTGGTGCAAACGACTTTCAAACACACCTGAATCATATTCTTGGTATATTCTCAAGTATGGACACCTCCGGCCTTCATGGATCGGCGCGCAAACTCCGCTTGGGATACCATGAACTGACAATACTCGGCAAGAAATGTAGTAAGAAAGGTATCGCCGCTGACACAGCGAAGATCGACGCCATCCTCCGAATGGCTGATCCCTCCAATGTGTCTGAAGTTCGATCCGTTCTGGGTATGACCAACTTCATACAGGCCCACATCCCCGACTACTCCCGCCTTGTATCACCTCTTACGAACTTGCTCAAATCCACTCACGCCCGACCAGCAGGTCAACCTTACCTCCATCGGGAAGAGCGGAAATGTATGAAGAAGCTCCGCCGCGTGCTTACTACGCTTCCCGTCCTGGCCAAGTACGAGTCTTCTCACCATCTTTGCCTTCGGACGGATGCCAGCCAAATAGGCATTGGTGGCGCCCTCCACACTGGCCCTGACCGCGACGCCCCGGTTATCCAATACTTTTCTCTCAAGTTCACAGACACGCAAACCCGCTGGGCGACCTACGTGCGAGAAGCCTATGGCGTTATTTACGGAGTTCAACAGTGCCGCTACTACATCGATGCCAGCGACCACGAACTCACTATCGTCACCGATCACCGGCCACTCCTGTGGTTATGTCATGCTCGCAGCCCCATGGTCGTCGGATGGGTTCTGGAAAATCTTCAGACGATCCGTTTTAAGGTCGAATACCTCCCGGTAAACAAAACCTCCTTCCGGATGGATTGTCCGTGTCCCTTGCATAAGCCCAGGCGCCCTGACTCTCATCGGTGAAGCCGAAGCAACCCTACAGCTCCTCGCAACCATTCCACTGCCCAAAGCAGGCTCTACCATCTGGCTCGCCGTCGAAGGCACACATGCTGCTTTGGAAACGAAACTCAAGTCTCTCTCCTGCCGCATCATCCGCGCCGGCCCAACACTACGAAGCATTCAAGCCCCGTGGGACCTAGCTATTGTCATTCCCTCCGCTGAACGCTCTCCGGCCGTCGCACGTGACATGTTCGCCCTTCGTAAGCCATTTGCCCTGCTCATGCCGCAAGACCTTGTCCACTGCGTCCCGGACGATGCACTCCCACAGGAGGCCGTCGAGACGTGTCGTAAGATTTTATTTCTTGACGACAACTTAGTGTGGCTAGTCTTTGGCCTCGGCATGGAACAACATTATATATACCCTCTTGTCGCTACTTCGCACGCTCCTCGCGTCACGCGCCAACAAATCATGGACGCACAACAACAAGACACTCTTACAGCCCCTCTCTGGACCGATGACGTCTCTACCGTCTCCGCCGGATCAACACAATTGACCCTTCGTCAGGGCCTTGCTGTCCTCGCCGACGCCAAACAGTCAACACTGAAGATCTACGTTCCAGGAGAGCTGCGCCGCCTGCTGATCAACTACGCCCACTTGATGCAGAACCACGCCAAAACGCCGACACTCGTCCCCTTCATCAAGGAGCGCTATATTTGGTTCCGTACTGACGGCACGGATATTATGCACGCTGATGTCCTCGCCACCCTCCGTGACTGCCACTTTTGCCAACTGGTCCACGCCCGCCTCACCCTCAACCACGGCCGCTACTTTTCGCTGAAGTGGAGCAGTCAAGGTCAAGGCATCGGCATCGATCCTATGCACGTCGGCATTCCGGGCGTTGTTTTTCAGTATATCCTGACGATCATCGATCTCTTCTCAGGATTTCTTCAATTCATCCCCTGCATCTCTACCACAGCCGAAGAAACAGTTGAGATCATCCTCAACCGATGGGCATACATTTTTGGTTTTCCGGAGTCCATCTCCGACTACCACAGCTCGTTTGTAGGTACATTAGCCAAACGCTTCTGCAGTGAGGCCGGCCTCGACTGGCTGACCACCGCACCCTACTCACACCATCAACTCGGCTTCGTGGAATGCCGGCACAAGGCGATCCGCACCGCAATTCAATCTCTACCCAAGGCAGACAAATCGAACTGGCCTAGCATCATCCCGTCCCTCTCCTTCGCCCAGAACACCTACGTGTCCACGGCTACAGGTACAACCGCCTTTGAGGGTATGTTGGCACGCAAACCTCGGTGCACACTGGACTTTTTCGATCCTCGGAGATCATTACTGCCCGCGCCTCCGCCTCAAGCGCCGCTCTCGACGCTTCCTCTACGCTTTCGCTTCAATCTTGAGAGCAGATCGAACTACTACGCCGCGCTCGCGCTGCAGTCACGGCGTATATCAGCACGTACACAGACGTCTCCCGCGCCCGATCTGTTGCTCATAAGAACAAGGGCCGCCGCAAAGCCGTTAAGGAATGGAAGGTTTGCGACACCGTCACCGTCTACCGCCCTAAACCCTCAAAGCAAGGCATCCCCGCCTCGTCTGTTCTTCAGTTCGACGGCCCCTACACGATTTTAGAGCAGGTCAACTCTAACTGCTTTAAGCTCCGCCACCTCAAGACCAATAGGATATTGAAACGGATCGACCGTTCACACCTCTCTCCGTACACCGCCCCCACTGATGGCGTCGCCCCGCTCAACGCAGTTGCAGTGGACGACTATGACGACACTGTCAACTACACCACTGGTGAAGTCGTTGCTTTCATCGACCGTAACCAAGTCAAACTTGGCACTGTTTTGGATGAGGATCCGGAAGACGAGGAGGATGACCTCGTGGTCCATCAGCTTGGTATCACCTCGGACACCAACCCCCTCTTCCGCCCCATCTACGAAGACACAAAGGACAAAGCTACCATTCACAGTTGGAGTAAACCCCTGACTTTCTGGAAGCCCCTCCTCTTCGATATCACCAACGATCAAGTCGTTCATCGACACATCACATGGCGTCCCTTCAAAAAGATCAAGGACAAAGGCCGACTCTCCGCTAACGTTCTTAAGCGTCTTCGAGGTACCCTCATCACCGGCGAATCCTTCCCGCTTCATGTCTTCCAGAAGGGCAAACAAGCTCAGTCCAAGGAATAGCCACCCCCTATCACTCTCAAGTGGGTTTTACCCATCGTAATGACTTCACCCGCCCCCCGCCCCGCGCTTTTCCCACTTGAACCGTCATCGTCCCTAGAAATATTACGCCATGAGGCGTACCCATGTAAGTCCTTGATCGCCTCTTGTGCCTGCAGGTCAACGATTATTCTCACCGAACTTGAACCCCTCAGTGGTTATATCGGCACGGCATACTTGGTGCTTCATTGGTTCATCTTGGCTTTGTGATCCCGGCCACCTAATTTTCTATGGCTCGACATCGCCTCCCGATATCACCGCTCGCTACTGCGCCTCAATTGTCCCAGTCCCGCTGCAAGTCCATGTCCGGCCCCGGCTGATCATCATCCGCATTGCGCAAATATAGACGCACCACTCTTCTACTCTCCAATGGTTTAAGAGATTCACCCACCTCTCTTTTTCCCTTTTGACACTTTTTTTAGTGAGACAACATACTTCGTTTGTTAATCACTCATTATGTACGCAACTCAACTCAACCGTTAGGTCTGGGCTATCAGACTGAGCACCTTAACGACCGGCTAAAACCTTTACCGTTGATAAGACACTCTTTTTGACCGGTTCATTAGATTCTCCTCTGCACGACGTTTCGACTTCACTAACTAGTTTTCGATTTCGTTCAGAAATGATTTCAAACGATTAGTTCAAAGTTCTTTTTAGCTATTGCCATTTTTCCTGTTCGTATTACCTTTTTCCCCGAATTCCCCGTGAAAATGTTTTTACGGTAAGTTTGTGAACAAGAACGGAAAAACACAATATCTAACTTGTCTTCCGTTGCCTGTCATTTTCGCCTTGAGGCTTCCCAAATCGATTTGGGAATTTTCAAGTCCAACAACCCGACCACTATCCGTTTATGATTGTTTACTTGAAGACTCGCGACACTATCCGTTTGAGAACAGGAGACCTCACAATTAACGTTCTACACTTGATCGTATGTTGCACCCAAGCCTGCAATTAGTTCGAAATTATGTAAATAAACGAAGTGACCTCTCTACTATTTACTTGTATCTCACCTGCTCACTCAGAGTCAGGACTCAAAGCAGCCATAGTGTTCTTATTAAGAGTTCGTTGTATCTGCCTACTTGAAGAGTTGTATACAAACTCACACCACCTACCTTATGCCACTACTAGAACCTCGCATATATGGTGGCACGGTATTATAAATATTATGATTTGAAACCCTATTCAGAAATTAAAGGAGCCGTCTTACCAACTATATGCACTAACTTAGTACTAACTTTGTATCCCGCTAATCAACTTAACTAATGACGACTTAGTAAACAAAAAAGTCACAGTCGGCCGTTGAAGTTGCGCCGCCCCCCCCGCGCGTTTTGTCGGTTATAATCAAAAGATATTATTCATTGCAAGCCGGGGTATTAATCCATCCAATTCCACAGCACTCTGAAAATAACCTAATCTTCCTCCTCTGCAAAGAGAGGAAACCAGTATGGCGGAAAATGTAGGAGACTGTCAGAGCCAAGCAACAAAAAGGAAAAGAGAGGCATTTCCCAGTGTCACCCCTAACGATAATATTATACCGCTTAAAAAAGTAGTACCGGTTATGAATCGTAATATTATCGTTTTCAACCGGCTCAAAAGTATATAAATAAAAACGGATATAACTACATCTTAAAGAGATATAGCTCTTCTATACATCACTGTGTATAGGAGTATAAGAAAAATGGCGCATATTCACCTATCTGCGCCTACAATCCCCCTCCCCGTCTTATGCGGGAATCGTAGCTAATAGGGGTAGATTGGTAAATATCGTCCTCATTGGTGATCGGCTCCTGTGGAGACAACCCATTGAGTAGCTTGAGTGACCGCTACGTTTTTTTTTTTTTTTTTTTTTTTTTTTTTTTTTTTTTTTGCTCTTCATCACCGTTGTACGTCCGGTGCTTACAAAATACAAATTTGATTTTGGAGATTTTCGAGTTCAAATTTGAATTTGAATTTTGAACTATCTCCTCCCCCTCTTCTATCTGGCATAGACGTACAACGGTCTGATCATGTCGCTGTCAAAACATCCCTTCGCCGTTTCCTTTCTCCATGCTTTGCCGGGTCTCTGACCCGCATTTGATACCGCGCCTCAAACTTCTCGAGGTTGAGGGTCGGCAGCACTTGCAACAGCTCTGGTAACATGGGTCCACCGGTGACCCTTCGGATCTGTGATCCTAGCATTACTAGGCAGTCTGCATCTGATCTGAAGCAGACCTCCGAGCAATTCTAAGTATCCCGCATCCCCATCCCCTGTCTTAAGGATCTGTGATCCGAAAATTACTGGGCCCTTTGCATCCGATATGAAACAAATGTCCGAGCAATTCTAAGGTTCCGCGTCCCTAACACATGTCGGCCCTAGTCCGAAGGTTCTATGATCCCGAGAATACAGGGAGGCATTGATCTTTAATTGTTCAATACCCCCGTGCATCCTCGTCCATTGTAAGAATGAACGGGCGCTATGCCAGTGTCAAGGGTGCCATTGGCGTGTTCGGCGTTGTTTGTTTGGTTTTGTTGTCTGCAGACATTTCTTATTGCCACCCGGCAAGTGTCTACTTCGCTGTGGCAAAGGTAGAAGTGTCTAAAAATGTATACAACCCATTGGCTGGGTCTCAAAACGCGTCTACGCTTATTCGTCGAGGTATACTTCCTCGAGGGAGTTCAAGAACTCCTCTTCGCTAGACGGTGATGATGGTTGCCACCTCCATGTCACTGCGGGTTGGTCTTGCGCTGGCATGTCTAATTCCTGATCCAGGCTTTCTTTCAAAGCCCTCGCCTCCGACCAGGTTAAGTCTTCTCCGACTTCCGAGTGCTGTGGCACGATACACCTCATGACTGGGGAGAATTGATCAATGATCTGCCCCAGCTGGTATTCGTACTGTTGCCTCCAGTACGGCCACTCACGTCGATAGTGGTAGATATAATCCAACCGTTGAGTTATTCTGTGCCATCGGAACTCATCGGCTTGGATAAGTCTGTCCCAACCCAGTGCGTCCTGCGCCCTGAATCGTTCGATCCATTGTTCGAAGCATCTCACGCGGCCTCGATATGTGCTCGGAACGTTCTCGTCAGGATCGGCTAACTAGTTGGCGATGCGGGATGTCTTTGGGTCGTGCTCCTCGTCAACTGCAGGTATATCGTCAGCAGCCACGAGAGCCGATGCTCTTGTTGGAACCGTACGTAATACTGCTGCCGTACCCGAGCCGCACCTCGGAAACGCTCAGGTATTCGTCGTCTTATGCCTCGCGGCCTACATAGGGAGGGGAGGCTTGGGTATGCCTAAGACCTGCCTATAGTACGCGAGTACATTCTCTTCAACCCTGAGGTCCCAGGGTTGATCATGTTTGCTCCGAAGGTAGTAGGCTCGGTATGCCTTGACCTCCTCGGGCCATTGGATATCCGAAAGTTCGAGCGGTCTGTAGTAAGAATTGATGCCTTCCTGCGACCACTGCAACTTTCTGAGTTGGTATGGTTCAAGCAAACATCTCGGCTGCTTCCAGATACTGTAGAACCGGAGGGCGTGTTGTCGCTGATAGTACTCCAATCCCACCCATCCTCGCAGCGATTTGGCCTGCTCGGACAAGGTTTTGGTAAATCTCACTCGGTCCTCGTCCATCGACTTGTACCGAGCGATCCCCGGTAACGGGTTGTCGTGAAACCCCCATGTGTGTGGGCCCCCCCCATCCGAAACATGGCGGTAATTGCGCACAGGATATCAATTCGATGTCCCCGTTGTATGCGCGATCTGGACATCGGTGAGGCCCGTATCGCTCCGGTGACGCATACGCTCTTTCCGTGAGGTGCCATCTCCGCGAGCATCTCGGACCGTATACCCTCCCGCGTTTCTTTTCCGCTTCACACTGTACCCTCAGGACGTTGTCCTGTTCGGTGGGCTCGTACCTCGCTTTGTCATAGAAGTCCGAGAAGCCCCGTTCGTCGAATGGAGGCTTTGGTGGCGGCAGGTTAACCTTGCGAGGGTTTGCCTCAAACAAGTGCGGGTCTGGGAACCAATTAACCTGGTTGCCCACCAATCGTATTCGGTACGGCTCCTTAGACGGTGCGAACGGGAACGTTCGTTCGTTAGTTGCGTGTGCGAGCGCCGGACATTGCAGCCGCAGCCTGCGCTCCGCATCCGTGATATCTGGGTAAGGTGGGTAGATTCGGTGTACTCTGCGCGTCAGTGGGTCATACGCGTAACGCACCGGTTTCTGATACTCCTCCCTTTCCCGATCTGGGTCTTGGTTCAGGTGCAGGTCCATACCTCTCAACATCGTTTCCGTGTCGATGCGATATGGCCTACGCACTCCGGGTGCTACGACCCTCCACGTTCGTGGCGGTACCGGGCCCTGTTCCGAATATGCGTATATCGGACGGTCGATCGGTCCGTATACTCCGAATATATTATCGGAGGCATGGAAGTACGCGGGGAATACTTCGTCCCTGCCCCAATGTGCCGTCTGCTCCGGTGGCGGGCAGCGGTGGTGCTGGTACGCCGGATCCGTGGGCCGTGGCCGCTCATCGGGCCGCTTCTCTTCAGGCGGATTCTGTTTGTCACTGTAAGCGTCGTGCTTGAGTCTATCCTCATCCCCGACTTTTTCCCAGTATCTCAAGCGTGCTTCCTCCCTAGCGTCCACCCGCGTGAGGCTCATAGATTCGCCATAGTATAGGCTCAGACTCGTCTTCTTCTGGGATCCACCCAAATCCCGAGTGCTGAGGGGTGTTTAACCCTTCGGGATCGATGTCCTCATCTGTGTGTTGCGATGCAGGTGTACTGCCGTCCTCAGTCGGTGCCTCCCCCTCGTCAGCCGATGACTTCATAGGGGTCGTCAAAATCTCCGACTCGACTTCAGCTTTTCCCCGTGGGGATTCCGGTGTGGTCACAACACTAGCCTGAGTTGTGCCACTTGAAGGTTGAGCGGGCGTGAGGTGTATTGGGACCGCCAAGGTTGCGCTGCAGGGTTTCGCTTCCCTGTGCGCCCTTGCTTGCAAGGTTGTTTGCGCCACTGCTCGGAGTGGTCATGTGATGTGGGGTGTCCCCTCTGGTGAGTTATGTATGTGACCGCACCTGATTCAGAAGTTTGCTGCCTCAGATGGGTCTGGTTCGTCCAGTTGCTCCGCTTCGCGACGCCGGTCCGCCACCGGGCTAGCTGCCGGGGTCGTTCCCGCCGGACTATCCCGCGCGGATGGAGGGAGCCGTTGCCCTTCTCCCGCGATCGCCTGTAATCCTAGGTGTACTGTATCACCAGGACCGAAGCCACGCACGCCAGGAGGAATCCCAGATACTGCTCCACCAGATGTTCGGTGCCAAACATACACCGCCAGGTGCCTATATCACGTATATGTCCGTGAGTTCGTATGTATATATATCTGTATGTCAGCCCAAGCACAACGAGCAATGTGCGATGTGCGTGTTGTTCTCGTGTCGGTGTTCGACTCTCTGCTCGCTTCCAAACGCTGGTCAACAGCGTGACAACGCGGGTGCACCCATGCCCCAGTCATCTTTGCTGTCCGCGTGCTCCACCCTCGCCGTACTGCGCGATTTGCGGCGGTATGTATATAGGGACATGTCATATTCCTTAGTGGTATAGATATGCTTATTTGTATACGTAGGGCCGTCGGGTGCCTTAGAGCCCCTTCCATCCAAACAAAGAGCAAACAAGAGCGAGCATAATATCTACGACACTCTGTGGGGAATAACTTATCATACACCACTCATGCCATTGCCGCGGGAGGCGGGTGTGCAACTCGAGAGGAGGTGGGTATAATGTGCAATGCCAACCATATCAACGGGCATTGCTGCGCGTCAACATGGTTAGCCCAAAGCTATTCTGACCCCTGGTGGAACACCAACTACTAGCCCGTCAAGGTACCCTCAGGGCCGTCGCACCTCACGGAGGGTAAGGCAGGGTCTTTTCCCGTGTATCATGTCATGTTAGGCTCTCTTTTACTATCTCTAAGAAGAATGGACTTAGGTAGTATTTTAACAGATATGGAGTCCAAAGCAGTGTCCCTTTCCTATGGCTAGTTTCTTACTGTTGCTACTCAGTATTGGCCTTTGGATCTCGCATACTACCCGCGTTAACTATGCTTGTGAGGTGTCACACGGCATGCTGGGCTAGGCTAGCTTGCGTCTCTTCGCCTGCCCCAATTTGGCTTTCTTATATTTGCCTGGCGGTGGTGCCCCGATGAAATGGGTCGCTATGCACTCGGCTGCTATTTCATCCCACACCCGTAGGGGGATTCGACCGTGCTGTAGATCGAATGGGTAATTAGGCCACGCCTGTATTTGCCACGGCGTGTAGCCTTCGGACTTGTCCGTGATGCCTTTCCAGAACGTTTCGACTTGGGTGGAGTCGCGGTATACCGGATAAAAAGTCCGTGATTCCGGCTCGTCGAGGTCCTGGTGTGATCGATAGAACTGCAGTGCGGGCGGCTCGGCTTTGATTGCCTTGCTTGTGCGCGTGACCCGAGTCTGCGGCTCCCATTCTCTCACCTTGATGAGGAAGAAATCGTTGAGGCAGTCGTCCCCGACATGTGCCTCTGGTGGCCGAAGAAGGTATATCTTTCCGACGTGCCAGTGCATGGTTTTCACGTCGTCGGCCGACCTCAGCTTTGATTCAGCTGGTGGGCGTCTCGGCACCGATTCAGCCTTTTCCTCCTGTTCCGACTGCAGGTGGTTGGTCGGCCCTGGCGCGATAACGTCCCCCTCGGAAGCGTCGGCTTGTTCGTCCGCGACTCCTTCGGCTTCGTTATTATTCGGATCCTTCCCCTCGGCTACGGCCGGTAAGGGTTGTGTCGGGTTTTCCTTCGCCTCAGCCGTCTTGTCTCGGCGCTTAGGCGGAGGCCGTAAACTGTGTTCCAGCTTCTGTACTGCTTCCGTCATCGTTTCGTTACGATCCAGCATGGGGTTAAAACGCATCAACCGCCGTACATGTACTACTAGCGTCTTACCCTTTCCCTGTATTCGGTATGTCAAAGCACCTACTTGTTCTACAACAGTGTAAGGGCCTTGCCACATCGGGAAGAGTTTGACGCTAACCAAGTTGGGTACCTGGGGTACTTACAGGAAGACTAAGTCCCCTTTATGGTATTCGCCCGACTCATACTTGACTTTGTTCGGCGTCTGTTTTGTTTGTGAGCCTCTTCGGCCTCCCACGCCTTCATGACGTAGTGTCTGGCTTCCGCCATGACTCGTAGGCGACAGGCGATCAGCTCATCATGCTCCAAAAAGCCCCCTTCCGGGAGGTTTGGTAACACCAACTCCTCCGGAATCCTCAAGTGCTGTCCGTATACTAGGAGATTGGGGGAAGCGCCCGTGGCTTTTCCGCCCAATGCCCTCGATGCAGTGTTGTTCATGGAGAACACAAAAGACGGTAAGGCCTTATACCATATGTGCTGATTATCGCGACAATACTGCTGGAGCGCGGCCTTGAGCGGTCTATGGACCCTCTCGATTTTGCAGTTGCTCTCTGGTGAATATGCAGTTACATATTTGCACTTAAAGCCCCACGCTGTGGACAGCCGAGCGGAGAGTTCGTTTGTAATCTCCGATCCCCGATCGCTCTACACATTTTTCGGCACTCCGGTATAACGGAAGACATGGTCGACCAGGGCCTCGCATGTCGATTCCGCATCCTTTTCCACAACTGGCACCGCGAACACATAGTTCGAGAAGCGGTCTATGGCTGTCAGGATGTACCGATAATTGTGGGTCTCCGCTCGCGGTAGCGGTCGTACGTAATCAACATGCAAAGTTTCAAATAGGTTCTCAACAAGCTTGTATTTGCTATAGAGGCCTCTCTGAGCGTTGTTGTGTGGGGTTTTGGTTTGCTTGCAGTGTTCGCATGTGTCGACTGTGTCGGCAATTGATTTCTGCATGCCATGCCACCAAAACCTGCGCGAAATAAACCATGACATTTTATCCCTTCCCGTGTGTGAGTTGAGAGCAGAGCGGTGAGTGGCTAGAAGGATCACCTTGCGTAACTGGGTTGGTATCCACAGTGTCCACTTGAAGGCGTCTTTTCCCACTTACCGCCTGCCCCCTTATACCACAGGAGGTTATCATGCCAGGTCATCGTTTTCTTATGGGCTCTTATTTCTCTAGTTTCAGGATTTGCTATCGGGTCAATAGCGTGAGCAATGAAGGGGCCCCATTCCTTAGAGCTCTTCGCCAACTGACCAAACACCTCGGGGCTCGCCACCGTCATATCCATGTCGTCCAACTGGAGAGCACTGGTGACCAGGCTTATAGCCCCTCTGTTCCGTGTGTTTGCTCGGCCGCCGCGATAATCGCCGACCGTGAAGGGTGAACATGCTGGGGTACCCAGAACGACTGCGTCTTATCCGCGAAAAACGCGTTAAAGGAGTGGTCATGTTCATGGGTCTGACCCGGCTTTATGTCCCCTTCGCTGAGGATATCTGACTGGGTGTCGATCTCCTCTAGCAGGTCTTGCCAGTCCTCAGCTTTGTGTTGCGCGCAGCACACGCGGCGTATGCATTGCAGCTGGTCCAACAGTTCAGCTTGAAAGTCGGGTCTATATCCCGGTGTCCAGCTTTGGCGTTGGTCTCACACTCTCTCTCTCTCTCACTCTCTCTCTCTCTCTCTCTCTCTCTCTCTCTCTCTTTCTCTCTCTCTCTCTCTATCTATCTATCTATCTCTCTATCTATCTATCTCTCTCTCTATCTATCTATCTCTCTCTCTCTCTCACACACACACATCTCTCTCTCTCTCTGTCTCTCTCTCTCTCTCTCTCTCTGTCTCTCTCTCTCTCTCTCTCTCTCTCTCTCTTCTCT